>RJWM01022671.1:0-33309 GCA_004363535.1 Dasyprocta punctata
GCCAGCGTGACAAGCACCTCCAGGAGAACCAGCGGCTCCAACAGCAACTCTCGGAAGAACCCACAACGCCCGGCTCTTCTTCTCCACGTCCCTATTTATGCTGGCACCTTTCTTCAGGTGGAGCATCTTTAACTCAACACCAGCTGAACCAATTCAACTGGTGTCAAGTTGACCACCAGTTTGTAATCCATAACATGGGTCTTGCTTTAATTATGCAAAAATTCCATTTTTATTAGCTCTTTTAGGGCTCCAGAGAGGAATTCTTTTGGTTCTAATGACGTTTAATCCAGCACCGTCTGACTTTTGGATGCTGTCTTAGTTACTTTTCCCTCACTGCTGAGTCAAAACACCTGATACCCACACTCAGGGAAGGAAAGGTTTATTTACCTTACAGTTTTTGGAGGTTTCAGTCCATAATCAGCTGGTTCCAAGGCAGGGTGGCATGGCACTAGGGCAACACTTCAAGGCAGCAGCCAGAGCAAAAAAGGGCATCAGCAAGCCTCTTTTTCTCCCTTAATTGTACACAGGCCAATCCCCGCCCCCACTCCCTAGGGCAGATGTAGCACTCACAAAATCTCTTTGCCTCCTCTGGCACAGGATGAGGATATTTACAAAGTAAGAACCCTGGCTCCCTGCTGAGTCTCTCAGTTAAACTTCTGACCTTCTCAAATTGACACAATGAACAGGTAACTGCTTGTGCTCTATACCCCAGGATGTAAAGCTGCTGAGTTACTTAATTAAACTTCTAGACTTCCAAAGTTGACACAATGTATAAACCATAACAATGCACCCCTTGTCAACTTGGCAACCAGACACATTTCTTAAATCAGCCTCCAGATACAAAGCCATGCTTATTCCTAACATTTTGCAGCTTGAATGTTAAGACACATCTTAGCAATCCTTAAGAACTAGCATTAAGTCTATCAACATTATATTACATTAGAAAAAACATTTTGTCCTTGAACCCCCAAAGACTCATGCACATCCCTTTATGCAAAAGGCATTTACTCCATCTGCAAGAGATGCTAAAGTCCTAACAGTTTCAGCATTGCTGAAAATTTCAAGTCCCAAGTCTCCAAGATGAAAGGTAAACCCTTAGCTGCAAGTCCCTGTACAAATGAAAACCAAGTTAAACACTTCCAACATGCAAAGGCACAAGATAAAAATTCCCATTCCAAAAGCTATGAACAGGAGGGGACAAAGGATTGGGACAAAAGCAAGTCCAAAATCCAGCGGGGAAAACATTAAGTCCCATAGTTCCATGTGCACCATTTGAAGCAATCTGGTTGCAATCTCCAAAAGGCTTGAGTGACTCCACCCCTATGGCACTTCCAGGGGTTTTAACTTCCACAGCTTCTCTCTTGGGCTGACTTTGCTCCCTCATTGCAGGTTTCCTTAGATGACCCACAGTCCTGGCTTTTCCAAACTTCTGAGTTCTCCATTGCACTTTTGGCTTCACACTCACAGCTTCACACATTGGCCTCTCAGGGGCACACTGCCTGGCCTCTCAGACCTTCTGAAATTGAGGTGGAAGGCTTTTTTTTTTTTTATCTCAGAACCATTGCACCATGTGGATGATGCCAAGGCTTGCTGCCAGCTGGAGCAGTAGCCAAGCTCTCCTCTCTCTTGGTTGTAGGGGTCAAGTGCCTGGATAGCTGGATACTCTGAACTTGATTCTGAGGAACAGATTCTCTATGCCGTCTCCATTCTGGAACCTGGTGTAGCGACTGCTGCCATTCTAGAACATGGTGCTCTGAGGCTTTCTCCTCCAAGCAAGGTCTTTTGCTTTTGCAGTTTTGAGGCTGCAAAGCATGGGGACCAGCTGCCGCTTCCCATGATGCCTACAGGCCATTTTTTTAGTCAGTTCCTCCTCAGCAATGGAGTTCTCAGCTCTGTTTTTATAGTTCACAGTTTTCTGGCCAAACTCACAACATTTTAAATCATCCTGCTGGGCTCTTTGCACTTGATTCATAACATAAATCTGGCTCAAAGTCCCCAGTAATAGCCAGGCCACCACTTCAACACTCCACTGCCTTGAAATTTCTTTTGCCAGACTAATCAATACATTGCCCTTAATCTCAGTCTCAGGCAATGTCTTTGGGCACGAGCATAAAGTAGCCAAACTTTCTGCCAAGCCATAACACACATCATGTGGAGCTCAACAACCAATACAGTCCTTCTTCCCAGCAGAAACCTCCTGAGCCTGGTCTTTACTGGCAGGCTTTTTATCAACCTTCTAGTCTTCTGAGCTCTGACTAGAATCTCCCATACAGAACAGCCTAAGCTGTTCCAGGGCTACTCTTTCAGGTGACATCTCTGAACCTTTACAAATTCTTCCCACAAGCCACTTCCAAAGGCTCTTGAACCACATGGTTAGGTATAGTCACAGCAACAACCCCACTCCTCTGGTACCAAATTCTGTTTTGGTTACTTTTCATTTGTTGCTGAGACAAAACACCTGACACCCAAAATTAGGGAAGGAAAGGTTTATTTATGTTACAGTTTCTGGAGGTTTCAGTCCATAATCAGCTGGTTCCAAGGCAGAGTGGCATAGTACTGGGGCAACACTTCAAGGCAGCAGCCAAGCAAAAGCAGCCAGAGTAAAACGGACAAGAGCAAGCCTCTTTTTCTCCCTTATATTGTACACAGGACCACCCTGCCAGGATGGGTGTAGCATTCACAAATCTTGCCTTCCTTTGCACAGGATGAGGATATTTACAAAGTAAGAACCCTGGCTCCCTGCTGAGTCTCTCAGTTAGACTTCTGACATTCTCAAATTGACACAATGAACAGGTAACTGCTTGTGCTCTACACCCCAGGATGTAAAGCTGCTGAGTTACTTAATTAAACTTCTAGACTTCTCAAGTTTACACAATGTATAAACCATAACAGATACTCTTAAGCTCCCTAGGGTCCTACTGTGTCGCCCATCACTGTGCTGCAGAGAGTTTCACCTAGGAATGGTCAGTGGAAGACACCGTCACAGTGTTCGGTGCCTGTTCTCCTCCCCAGTGGAAGGCACTTTCCAGGAATGTTGAAGAAATCACAATGCTCTTCACAACAGCCCATGTTAAAGGTAAATTAATCCAGAGGCCCCTGATATGATGAAGCTTTGGGGCCCTTGAAATACTTGTATAGTTCTACTGTAAAATTATCAGAAGTGCAAACCTAAACCAAGTAAAGGTGCTGCCAATGTATCAGTTAAAGTTTAAATTACCCCAGAATAGCAAATAAGAGTGCCAAAAGTGATCTGAGTCACAGTATTGACAGTTATCATATAAGGCATAGGTTTGGAGTTGATGAACATATGTCCAAAGGCTTAAAGGAGAGGCCACAGATCAACCAAACTCTCTGAAACTGTGTATAAAGAAAGCAGCCCTTGGATTTGGTAAGAATAACCAAGTCACCACCATCAGCTTTACGTTATCAATGATGATCCATGTGATACTCACCAAAGAACGAATATGAAACTCCAATAGGAGGCTAGCAAATATTCCAAGCTAGAGATTCTTTACTGCTCTGCAGTGGTCAAAGGTGCTCTTTGGGGAAAAGTCATGAGTAGCCAGAGTCATTGAGTGATTGACACAGTTGCCAAAGGAATATTCCCCAAATATGATGCAATTCCATGCCAAGTATTTGCCTAAGTGACACGCAAACATCTGGGTGAGAACCACCATCATTGTAAGGCATTCCCACGCTGGAATCAGGTTTCATCTAGGAATTTGTGTCTAAGTATTTGTCAGCATTTCCTGACTCTGATGAGCTCATGCTGATGCTAAGTACTTCCCCATGGGACGGTGGCTTGGCTCCATTCATTGGACAATTCATCTTTTAGACACGTCACGTGTGCTGTTGGACAGGAATACCATTTCCAGACCCTGTGCTTCAGCACAGTGTCGCTGTGTGCGGCTGATCCCAGGATAAATCTGAGCAAGAGGCACCATTGCGACTGTTGTGGAATTTCCATCCTCTGCTTAGGCGATGTCCACAAAACCCTTAACGTCCTGAAACTCAGGAAACAAAGGTCAAAGCATGTTCTTTAGGGGCTAAACGAAATTTGTGACACCTGTATACTCCTCAAACCTTCTCTAAATGGCTATGCTTTTCAAAATTTGTGCCAACATAGACTGTTCCTGCTTTGGGAACAGAGAACAGTGATACCTGCAAGAATCTCCATTTCTCTTGGTGAGGTTCCTATGAGGAGAAACACCAAGTTACTTTGCCTCCTTTCCATGATGACAGTTGCATGAAGTGCCAGGACAAAGAGCCTTTTTATCATGGTGGGAGTTGGGTTAGGCCATGGGTGGAGGCAGCAGCATGGATTTGCATCTAAAACCCATCTATGTACTCTGATCTCCATCTAAGATGCAAGCTCCATCAGGCAGCTACAAATATGTCTTGTCTAACTTTGACTCCAAGAAGAGATTGCATCTGACTGTACCTATAAGTTACACTTCATCGTGAAATGGCGTGCATTCCCATAGCTCAACCCCTGGTCCACACACTGCTTTCAATAATCCGATTAAACTGTGGAACACTAATGTAAATTAGTTTTATAAGAATATTCAAGGTCATTACCTTTAAATAAATATTGCAAAGGGAAGTAAAGTGATGAACTGCCGAAGGTCTCACTGGGTTTGCTACACCGTCCTCCTGCTTATCATCGGACATGATATTGAGCCTGTTGGTTTCCTTGGCTGCCATTAGATATGACACTGTGTTTATTGCTTTCTTCCCTGCATTGGGACTGTTGGGTTGTTCCTTGGGGGCCTCAGATTTCATGGTGTTCTGATGAGAGTATGGTTCCCATGGTGACCCATATAACTGTTGTGTAGTTCCCTTTGGTTGTCACAACAGCACTGCAGACTGAGTAGCTTCAATACCAGCTATTCGTCACCTCTCCATTCTGAGGGCCAATGTCCAAGGTCAGGTGTAGACAGGGCTGGTTCGTCCGGGGCCTCTTTTCTCTGTGGCTCCCCTGAGGTGGCTTTTTGCTTCCCGAGTTCTCCCATGAACTCCTTCTGCATTTGGATTCTAATCTCCTCTTCTTATGAGGAAAATGATCATGTTGAATCAGGATCAATCCCAGTGATTTCATTTTGCCTCAAACACCTCTTTCAAAGTTCTGCTTCCAAATGCAGTCATGTCCTGAGGTAGGGGGTTTAGAACTTCAACATACTAATCTGGGGGGAGGGATTCATCCCATAACAACTAGATTCTGAGGGGTGTGTGTGGAAACCTCAATCACTCGGCCAGTGCTCAACCTCCTCGAGGAGGGCCCCTCTTTCACTGGTAGATAGAAAGGGTCCTTTGGGAGTTTATTCTACAAATGGATAAATGCAGGGATTGAGTGCACATCCACCTGAGTGGACAGTACATATATTGTTCTCGCCTCCTCCTTGGAATTTACCTACAGGAAGTCTTTTAGGACGATGATCATGACAATTATGATGATAATTGGCAGCACTGGGAACTGAACCTAGGGCCTTTGCACAGAGCTACACCCCTAGCCCTTTATTTATTTTTAATTTTGAGACAAGTTCTTGCTAAATTGGTAAGTTGTCCTGGCTGTAATCAAACTTGTGATGCCCCAGCCTTAGCCTCCCAGAGGGGTTACACGCATGCACCCCCGGAGCTGGCTATTAAGATAAACTTTATAAAATTAAGTTTCTTCTAGCTTGGTGTTTGTTCTGGAAAAAAAAATCTGTGGCTATGAGAATGAAGATCCCAGTGGGATAAAGAAGGTAGAATTCCAGAATGAGATAACGTGGCCCTTTTCTTTGTACGTGAATTTATTTTTCAGGCAGTTATCTGATGCTTTCCCACTGCATATGGAGGGAATGCCACTTTAAGAACACATCAGATGGATCCCAAGGTTATTGGTTTGTCAGAATCAGTATCCTGCTCTCTGTGTATTCAAAACCTTAATGCCAAAATTGTGACCAATAAGGCTGGTGCAGAGAAAGGACGAGACGGGTGCTGCAGTTGAGCAGGTTTGGGACCATCTGCCAAGAGCTCGTGTGTGGGCAGCTTAGTCCTGAGTGGCAGTGCTGGGAGGTGGTGGGATTCTAATAAGCAGGGCTTTGTTGCAAGGTGATTAGGGCACGGTGGGTGGGTGGGTGGGGTGGGGTGGGGTGGGGCAGGGCGCCACTGCCTCTATGAGTTCTTATGGAGCCCTGTTATTTCCCGGTTAGTTAGAGTGAGTCATTATAAAATCGAGCCTGAGGCAGACATTGTGCCACGTTCCTATAATCCTGGCACTCTGGGAGGCTGAGGCAGGAAGACCATCAGTTGGAGTCCACCCTGGGCAATTTAGTGACTTACCAAGACTCCGACTCAAAATAAAAAATAAACAAGGCCTCAGAACGTAGTTCAGGGTGAAGGCCCTAGGTTCAATCCCCAGTGACAGGAAGTCAAAGGGATGCAGGAGTAATAATGAGTTACATCAGAAATAACAAAAGAATGATGTGCGTGCTCATACTGGCGAAGGTAGATGGCTGAAGAAGTAAATGAATGAGTAAGGGAGAAAGGACAAGGCTTTCTTAAGGAGAACCCAATTTATATGTGTAGACTCTTCCCTCCTCCTCTTGCTTCCAAATAAGAGTGTGAAAAAGGAAAGCTAGTAACAGCAGGTCTTGAGTAACTGGCAGACACCACCTTAACCAGGTGATCAAGGTTAACCTCACCAGTCCTGTTGATAACCTGCAGCTCGTAGTGTGGTACCATGACAAGAAACTGCTCTGTATTCTGCTCTTGTCAGAAGCCATAACCCCAGCCTTACAATGGGAAAGCATCAGATGAAACCAATTTTATGGGTGTTGTTCAATCGGATGACCACTCAAAACTCTTGGAAATATTCCAGGTCATGAAAACAAGAAAAGACTGAGAAACTGTCTTAGGCCAGAGGAGACCAGGGAGAGGCGATGTGTAAATTCAAAGTGGAACCATAGACCGGATCCTGGACCAAAAATGTACAATAATGGAGAAGTGAGTGAAATCAGCATGGAACACCTAGTTTAATGAATGGCGTTGTAATAGTGTGTATTTCTTGTTTTTGCCGAATGCACCATGGTTATGTATGACATTAATATTAAGGGAGGGAGTAGAGCATACATGAGAATCTCTTAACTATCTTTGCAACTTTTTTTTTGTAAATAAATTTTTCCAAAATAAAGTATAATTTAAAAAATCATAATAATTTTCCTAATCAACCTAATGGCAATCCCAGGTGTACATTTCTCAGAGGCGAAGCTGCTAGGTTCAGAAGCATTCTCTAGTTTCTGAGTTCATCAGAAAATCCCTTAAGCCTGCAGCACGAGTGGATAACCAAGGCTTGCTGAACGACATCAAATGCCCAAGGTGAATTTTCAAATCTTTTTAGTTCTATTTTGTTTTGTTTTTCTGTGCCATGTTGGGGAGTGAACTCAGGGCCTCATTTGTGCCAGAGAATTGCTCTGCTACTGAGCTACCCCCTCAGTCCTCAAAACTCTTTTTAAAATGGCATAAAATATTCCAAAAGATCTCTATCTGTTAGCAATATTTTTGAGACTGTAAAGAGCTGAATGGTCCTAATCCTCTCCTCTGAGTGGGCTACACCCATGGCCCTGCCTGGAACACGTACAGGATCACTTGGCCATGACCTTGTCAGCGGCCCCTCCAAGGACTCTAGAACTAAATGTCTGGGACCAAAGCTTTACATTAATATTATTACATTTTTTTTCGTACTGAGAGTTTAGAACTCAATTCTACAAGTGTGACTTTCTAAAGCAGGAGGAGTAGGAATGATAATGTCGCACACTCGGCTGCTATATTGGTTTTTGTTTGTTTGTTGAGACAGAGTCTCGCTATGCAGTTTAGGCTGGCCTTGAACTCACTGTGTAACCGAGTGCCGGGATTACAGGTGTCTGCCATCAAGTCTGGCTCTGCAGCTGCATTGTCCTGCCATCGCTACACCGTACACTGCGATTTTAAGTACTGAGCACTCTTTATGACACACCAAGAAATACAGTGAATCATTTTGTACACAGCAGAATAATAGTTTGGTATTTTAACTACCCAACTTTTCTAGACATAACTGGCTTCACAGCTTGGGCAAATCTAAAAGCCTTTTTCTTTAAGGATTAAAAATACTTACCTTTCTACAGTAAAGCATATTTATGTATCTTTTGTTGGAAAATTTTAGCACCTATTAATTCAGAGCTGTAAGGCATTATCTTCTTAAAGTGTTAAGTTTATCCTTTTGGATTCGATTGGGAAAAACAAAATGTGTGTTGGGTAGTTGATTTTTCCTTATCATGTTCTTTATTCATGTGTTTTATATTTGTTATGTGAGAATAAACGATTTTATGCCTTTAATCCCAGCACTCGGGAGGCTGAGGTAGGAGGAGCATTGTGAGTTCGAGGCCAGCTTGGGCTACAGTGCGAACGCAAGACTGACCTGAGCTACATAGTGCAACCCTGCCTCAAAAAAACCAGGGCCGGGAGTTTGGCTCAGTGGCTTGAGTGCCTGTTTCGCAGGCGCGCGGTTGTGAGTTCAATCCCCGGTGCTGCAAAACAAAAACAAAGAATAAATGATTTATCACAGGTGTTTTTCTTAGTCACTTTTTTCATCACTGGGACAAAATACCCATCACCTGCAACTAAAAGAAGACTGGTTCATTGTGGCTCCATCTGCAGAGGCTTCAGTCCATAGCAGCTGGCTGCATGCAGGATGGCGCGGCGGAGGGTGTGGCGCAGGAGAGCTGCTCACGGCATGGTGGACAGGAAGCAGAGAGCCAAGGGAAGCAGTGGGAGGGGAGATGCACCTTTCCTGGCCGTGCTGCCACTCACCCACCTCTTGGGACCACCCCATCTCTATCAGCAAGTCAGTGAGCTATCAGCCCCTTTCATCCAATCACCTTCTGTCTTAGTTACTTTTCACTTATTGCTGAGACAGAATATTTGATGCCCAAAATTAGGGAAGAAAAGGTTTATTTCTTACAGTTCTTGGAGGTTTCAGTCCATATTCAGTCAACTGCAAGGTAGGGTGGCGTTTAGGGGCAGTCATTCATGGTGGCCACCAAACAGCAAGGCGGGAACCGGCCAGAGAGACAGACAAGACATGCCTTCTTCCTGCCCTTACACCGTATGTTGGCTCCACCCCTGGGTGGGTGCAGCACTCACGTTGCCAATCCCAGCACTAGATAACAAACCAATCACGAAGGCTAGATTCAGTTGCGCCCATGCCATGATTAGTGAGGCTTGGTGGAGGCCATAGGAATATAACTATAACACCTTCCAAACACCCAGGCTATGACCTTGCAAGGCTTTAGGAGAAATCTAGATATAAACCATAACAGTGTGGTAGTTCGTTGTTTCTGAATTTTACATCCTTAAGAGAATTTGAAGTTGGACTCAGTAGTGCATGCCTGAAATCCCAGCACTCTGGAAGGCTGAGACAGGCGGGTCCATCAAAAGTTTGAGCCCAACCTAGACAATTTAGAGGCTTAGTGAGACCCTGTTTAAAAAAAAATGCAGGAGTTGAAGTGTTTAAAATTAGATTTGAAGCCGGGCATGGTGGTGCATGCCTTTAATCCCAGTACTCGAGAGGCTGAGGCAGGAGGATCATTGTGAGTTGGAGACCAGCCTGTGCTACAAAGTCAGTTCAAGGTCAGCTTGAAATGCATAGCGAGGCCCTGTCTCAAAAAATAGGGTTGGGGATTTAGCTCAGTGTCGTAAGCGCCTGCCTGGCAAGTGCAAGGTTGTGAGTTTAATCCCTGGTACAAAAAAAAAAAAAAAAAAAAAAAAAGAAAAGAAAAGATTAGGCTTGAGTTTTTAAAAAGTGATAATTCAAGTCCAAAACACAATCATTTCAATATGAATGATAGTAGCCAACAAAACATTATGAGTGAGATAGCTTACATTTTTCATAGCAGGTGTTTATTTTACCCTTAGCATACGTGTAAATCGGGACTGGCCACCTTGCTGGTGCTCTGTACCACATACACCAGGCCATGTGGCTCAGACATTATTCTGGAGCTGCCCGGTTTCTTTCTTCTTCCCTTGCAAGGGCACTGCACTGTGAATAACATTCCTAATCTAATCTCTGCTACAGCACCAAGTCCTCTGAGTAATCAAGAAAACCTGACAAATCTTACCCAACTTTTGTGCATTATTTCCCTATTTTTCTCAGAAACAAGGTAGGTGCTGAGGACTGAACCTGGAGCCTTGGCCCTGAGTTACATTCCCTGACCCCCTTTTTTTATGTTTTTGAGACAGGGTATCACCTATGTAGCTAAATTGCCCAGGCTGGATTCAAATTTGTGATCTTCCTGCCTCAGCCTCCCAGAGAACTGGGATTACAAGCATATGCCATAATTCCCAGGTAAACCACACTTTTTTGGTGTGCTCAATTCTTCTTAGTAATGACTAGGAAATGTAGCAAGCAGAAACTGATACACACTGACTCTTTGGTTTGTCCAACCATTTTCTTCAGAACTGCAGGCTTGCATGATCATGTAGCCTGCTTTCCGAGATCCTTCAGGTGACTCCTTTATCCGATGCTGGCTTGGCTACTAACTCTCTTTTCTTGCAGTTTACATCTCAACTGATGAACTGTGGTCACATATGCCGGTTTTGCTATGGCACACCCATTTCCAAATGGGACTCTCTGATAGAGGATGGTGCTAGCTGCTGTGACAAACATCCTCAAGTTTCCAGGGTTTTACACAATCACTTGGAGTTCGTTCTCGCTGTGTAACAGCCTGGTTGGTGGTGCTCAGGTGCCTTCTCTCTTGTGATCAATAATCCGTCCCTGAGCCCTGCTTTACCATTCTCTGCCTGTGGCCAGTAGACAGGGTCAGGGTGTCAAGAGGAAGCTTTACTGCTCTCTAAAAGCCTTAGCCTGAAGCTGCACACATTGCCCTGCTCATTTCATTGGACAGAACTCAGTTTCCCAGCTACACAACCACAGGAAGCCTAGGAAACAGAATCCATGTGCCAGGAAGGAAGGCAGAAGACAGATTTCCTTGTAAGCAGACATCCTTGCTATGGTGTTTGTAAGATTGCCCTGTAACTTTGTTCTTTAATGCAATTCCTTGTCTGGTGCTTGATATTAAGGTTAGGCTACAGCATGGTAGTTATAAAGGGATAGAGATTAGGGAGTACACCAGGTATGGTGGTGCATGCCTGTAAACCCAGCACTTGGGAGGTTGAAGCAGGAGGATTTTGCGAGTTCAAGAGCAACCTGTGTTATGAAGTAAATTTAAGGCCAGCCTGAACTGAGACCCTGTCTCAAAAAAACAAAAAAACAACAAAACCCCCCAAATATATTGGGGTGTAGTTATCTTCCTATCTTTTCTAGGAAAAAACTTTGCTAGTCCTTAAATGATTGGTAGATTTTTTCTGTTGAAGTTTTCTGATTGCTTCTTTGATTCAGTTTGGTAGCTGGTTATGGGATGATTCAGTTTTCTATCTCATGTCCATTTTGGTAGGCTCCACCTCTGTCTCGTTCACAGCCCAGCTATGCTGGGACAGTGGTGAATGTTGCTGAGAGATCAAAGAAAAATACCCAGCGGTGGCTTGCGCGAGGTAAGATTTATTAAGACTCACTCACAGGTACTGATGGGGGATAGGGTTTACTGGTATTTGCTAACAGGAAAGCGTCCATGAGATGTGTGTAGGTGCTTAACAGTGCTACCGAGAAGATGCGTGTGCTTTTCAACAGCACCACTGGGCAGAATCCCATGGTGGGTAAGTATTCAGCAAAAGTTGAATGAATTTCACCACTTGGTGAAATTCACCAGTGACATACGCTCAGAATCAGCCTCACTCAGCAAGCCCCTGAGGTCCAGTAGTGATGGGCAGGACAAGCATCGGACAGAAAGTAATAGTAACGTCTGGTTGGATTACAGGATGCCACAATCATCTGTTCTGCACCTGATTATTGTGGTGATGGTGGTGGCGGAGTGTGTCTCACAAATTTGGTCACATGGCAGTGACATCGTGAGCCTGCTTGGTTCCAGTATATGCCAAGCATTTCAAGGAGCAGTGGACTCAGCACCCAGGAAGGGAGGCAGTTTCTGCAGATAACAGTAGTCGTCCAATCCCCGGTGTCCTTCAGATTGTATCTATCTGCACAGTCCAGTTACTGTCAGCTTTCAACATCCCTTTGGCTTGCAAGAATCTTGGGAATCAAAAGGAGGAGTTTCAGGGACATAGTGCGGAATGCCCTAGTTTTCCTTGGACAGGATACAACTTTTTAAAAAGGAATAGATCCATTTCAACCAATTTAGCAAACTGAATAAATTTGTTTACAATACATTGTCTCTATCTTTATTTTTTCTGCAGCATTGTCAGTTGTGTTCCCTTTTTTATTTCTAATAGTATTTATTTATCATTCTTAGGAAGTTACTTGAGGATACTTTCCAGAGGAACAAGAGAGTAAATAAAGGAGCAAACATGGAAACTATAGATTTCATTGTTGGAGGGCAGAGAGAGAGAGAGAGAGAGAGAGAGAGTTCTGGGAGACAGCTGTGTGATTGACTCTGAAAACTTCAATCACTAGGAGAAAAGGACCAAGGGTCTTCATCAGGGGAAAAAAAAGAGGGGATGTGTGCGGAATGGGGGAAACTACAAAATGGAAAAGATGACTAAAATGTTGGGAAAATTGAGGATATAAAGACAAATTGTTACATAAAAAGGGAAGGAAAATTAGAGAAGAAAATCTGCCAGTGAATGCATAGGCTAACATACAATGGGGCATAATTTTAAGGAGCTGATGAACTGTAACGACAGAGGATCTATTTGTCCTTAATGGTAGAGCTATCCTCCTTCAAGTAGCTTGGTGTTATGGCCCACCATGGGACAATATTTGCATAATACATTAATGCAATGGCTTTTTTAAAAATTGGTTTCAACTTTTAGATTTGTAGGAATTAGAAATTCAGATATGAAGGACAGAGGTGAAATTTAATAAGCCTTGAAAAATATAAACAAGTGAGACGGCAGCTGTCGTCATTAGCATACATCTTTGCACATGTGTCTGTATTTCCTTAGGATCAGTTCCAAGGGGCGAGGTGGCTGCGAATCTGGGTGTGCATGTGTATGATTAACGTACTGCTGAACTGCCCTCTGGGAAAGCGCAGCAGTTTAAACTCTCCCCATCTGCTGGCCTGCTCCCATTTGCTTCTGAGCTCACAGGAAGTTCTTAGACTTCTGGCCCCCTTTATGGTGTCTTCCTCCATTGCCTGGTCTGGCTACTGCTATTTCCCCATCACTAAACTATTTGTTGGATCATTGCAGAAAAAGGCTTTTTGCACTGGTGGGGAGGTAAGGCCCGTGCTCTCAAATTATCATCTTGAAACTAGGAGTGTCTCAGTAGATTTTTTTTATGTATGAGAAAAAGAAACAAAAGGAAAGCAAAAAGCAAAAGAGACAAACAACAACAAACCCCAAACAATAACAATATAGGCTTTCAAAACAAGATGGTAGGAATTTAACAATGGTTGTTATATTGCACATTGTTATCTTCAAAAGTGTTGCTTAGAAGACCAGATATAGACATGCAAAATTGATCTAATCATGTGAGTATTAACTGTTCTTTTCCAAGAACTAATAGAATTAGCAGTATAGTTAACTTAGCTATCTTATGTATATATATGTATGTATATGCAAATTTATGTCTTTTTCCTTTCCCTTCCTTCTTTCCTCCTTTCCCCTATCCCAGTTACTTTCCTCCTTTGAGCAGTTTCTTACCCTTACACAGTATTTATTGTAGATTTTGAATCTTATTTGCTCTTTCAGTTTCTTATACTAGGGAAACAAAATGGTATTTACACACGTGAGTTTGATTTATTTCCCTTATGAGTAGGTCTCAAGTCATGTCCATTTACCTATAAAAGCCTCAGTACAGTCTTTCTTTATAGCTGAGTAGTATTCCATTGCATAAAAATGCCACATCTTTTTTTATCCATTCCTCAGTTGATGAGCATTTGGGTTGTTTCCAAGATTTGGTTATTACGAATTGCGCTGCTATAAACATGGGTGCACATATATCACTGTGGTGTGATGTTTTCAATTCTTCTTCCTGTAGATTTTTAAAATATAAATTTTTTTCTTGCACGTCAAAATCCTGCACCCTGACTGCAGAAACAGAGTGAGGAGGAGAAAACACGTGGTGCCTGCCAACCTTCGCACAGGTGTGGAGATCTGGGAACAGCGGCCAGGCCCTCGGGCAGCTCACTCACCAGGACTGAGAAACACGAAAGAAACAACCTCTTTCCCCTTGGTCGCCACCTGGATTAAGAGATAGAGGCCATCGGGTTTGTTTTGTAGTTTTCCCAAAGAAAGCAGCAAGGTTTTATCCAGGTATCTGTGTGTGTTCATCATTTGTCTGCCACCCTCTCTCCCCAACTCACTCCTTTCCTTTCTTCTTTTTTTCTTTTTTTTTTTCTTCAGTACTGGGGATTGAAACCAGGGCCTTCACACTGAGCTACATTACCAGCCTCCCGCCCGCCCCTCCTTTTTTTTTTCTTCACATTTTGAGATCATCTTGCTAAATTGCTAAATTGCCCAGGCTGAGCTTGAACTTGTGATCGCCCTTCCTCAACCTCCCGGAGGGCTGGGATTACAGACCTGCGCCCCGACACCTGTCCCTCTCACTGCCTTTACCATCCTTCTCTGGCCTCACTGCTGCCCCTGACAATGAGCCGCTGGCCCAGAACCCCACCACCCGGGCCTACCCTGTTCCTGTATGCAGTGAAACCGTTCAGCTGGCTAACTCTGTACTGTTAACGACTTCACATTTTATTCGAAATGCGTGTTACGTTGGTGCCATTTGACTGACCACCATATGCAGGGCCTGGAAGGCGGGTGCCTCAGGAGTCTGTGTCACACCAGACCAGCCATCCCTGGGCTGTCCAGGTCCCAGGGAATGAATTTGTCTCTGTCATGGTATGATATTTTATTGCTGGAAATCAGAAGGCCCCCCATTATTCAATCAGACCAACTGTAGGTATGCTGGGAAGTATTTGGTAGATATGTGGTTAACATCTGCAGTCACTTGAGTTTATTTACCTTTTTATTTCGTGGCATTGGGGATCAAGCCTGGAGCCTTGTGTATGCTGGGCAAGTGCTTACCACTGAGCTGTGCCCCAGCCCTACAGTTAGTGATCTTAAAGCAAAGGAGAGCACCTCGATAATATGTGGGCCTCATCCAATCAGTTGAAGGCCTAAAGAGAAAACCAGTTTCCCCGGTGAAGAAGAAATCTGGTCTCAAGGCTGAAGGATCCACCCTACCTGGAGTTCCTAGCTGGTGGCCTGTTCTACAGATTTTGGGCTTGCTAGCCACACAGGTGTGTGAGCCAATCCCTTAAAATAAATTTAGTCACACACTTGTATATGTCACATATATTCCTACTGGTTCTCTGCGTTTGCAAGTGCAAGTGTGCGTGTGTGCACACCTCCCACTAGTTCTGCTTCTCTGGGGACCCCTGACTGATACAACCTGGGTATTTATTCTAATCACACAAATAAGGCAAGTTTATTGTAGAAAACTGGAAATTACAAAAAAACCAAAAGATAAATCTTGGGACAATCTGACTTGGGGCAATTTCATTTTGTAAGAGGTACATGTAGGTATACATGTTTGAAATAAGTACATTTTATACATTTTTATAAAGTAGATTTTTCATTTATGTTATGAGTAATTATGCCAGAAGGTACAGATCTGCATTACAGTTTTGGATGATGCTACAGTTTACACAACTCTTTCCTTTCTGTTGGGATGTTTCGCTGTCTCTGTGTTTTCACCGTTATGAACAACACCAGGAGAGACTGTATAAAGCACGTCCTTGCTCATGTATCTTTGCTCCTTTGTCTACTGTCTCTCCAGGACGCTTTCTCCTCCTGTCCCTCTTACATTCCCGTGCCCTTGTGCATGCCCATGAGAGCATGTTTTCTCCAGAATGAGAATTTCCATGGACTATTAACTTCTCTTAATAGGTTTCATGGATTGCTAAAGGCTGAAAGACCTTACGTGTCTAGTTGAATTTCATCATTTTTCAGAAAAATGGTGGTCAAGAGAGCAGAAGTAATTTCCCCAACATAGGGCAATCGGCTAATAGCAGATCAAGGCCTAGATGACAACTCTCATGACGGTGCTTTCATATGTATGGATTTTGCTGTTTGATTGCTGAATTTTGTCTCTGGAAAGCACTAACCCTATCCAAGTGAGATCTCTCAGTTCATCAAAATCAACATTCAGAATCCTATAAATGCCTATCCCATACTATTTTGTCCCTTCAAAACCAGGTCGATGACAGGTAAAAGAGAAAATGGTGAATCTTGGATTGCATTCTGATTGATGCTGCTACCTAACTGGTGTTCAGGGAAATTGAACCTTGAAGTGGTAATAATTATTCATAGCAGTAAAATGCCTCATTGCATTATAAAAGTAATATGTGATCTTCTAACTGGATATTTGGAATAGTAGGGAAAAAAACTATGGTCGTGTTACCCAAAGATGGAAACTGTTCATTTTGGGAGTTTACTTTCAGGCTTTTGGACTTGGCAGTTCTTAAAATACAAAGTTATAATTTATATATACTGTTTTCCTTAACATCACATTATAAACATTGCCCATGTTATTACATGGCTTTCATAAATACAATTTTAATAACTACATAGTATGCACCATATTAATGTGTGAGTTATGATAGTTGATTTTGATTATCGACCTGATTAGCTTGAGAGACACCTTGGAGATTAGTAAAGCACATTTCTGGGTATGCCTGGGTGGAACACGGGGTATGACACTGGGGACTACATCTTGTCTCTGGTCTCTATCTCTCTGACACTCTTCCCCTGTTCTCTGCTTGTGGCCACCATTAAGAGAGCAACTTTCCTCCCCCACACCCTTCCAAGATGATTCTGTCCTGGAGCCAGCTGAGCATGGACTGAACCCTCTGAAACCATGAGCTGAAATAAACCCTTCTGCGTTTGAGTTGTGTGTGTCATATATTTTGTCCCAGTGACAGAAAGCTGACTAACATAGAAAATATTACTGACCACATGACTGCTTCTGGCTGTTTGTTGTAGGATAGCCCTTTAGTATGACACACTTCCTACGTGTAAAAGTTGTGAGGGAAAATTTCAGATGAATATGTTCAGTGTTTACTGTAGCCCTTGGCTCCCCTGGGATAAAGATAGAGACAGAGGAAGGTTCCTCTCCAGTAGCCATAGGATGGAAATTCTGGAAACATGGTATTTCAAGGTTGATGTATACTGGTACATCTAGGCTGCCCTTCAGTTTAATAGCTAATAGTCAGAATTAAGATAATCAGGATAATTCTAACCTGACAACAATCTTAAAAGTCTTAAGTACTCTGTGAAGGAAGGACTGTTAATGTACTGGTATTTGCTTAATCAAAGTCTTTGAGATTGATCATTCCTTCTGTACACTGAATTTGCCTAACTTCTAAAAGGCTGATCAAGTCCTCCCTGCCCTGTCCTGTTGTACTGAATCGTGCAGGTTCTGGGCCCATACACAGATGGAACCTGGGAATATGCTTTCTTAACCAACATCCTAGTGTGCCTGATGCAAGTGGGTATTTCATCTACTCCCAGGGACACATGCTGCTTGATAATGGGGCAGGTGGGTGTGTACAGACCCATCCGTTCAACTCTATTCATTAGGGAATTGCTTCCCTGAGGCTTCAGCAGAGAGTGGCAAATCTGTCCCCCATGTAAATATTATTCATCCTTCATCCAAATGTGCGTTTTGCATCAAGATTAGGTTGAAAATGATACCAAAGATGTTTACTGATGATTTTTTTTCTATGGTCCATATAATGTTTAATTAAAAAAATTTACTCTGTTGAAAGGGGAGGTTTAGACTTTTTGTTTCACAAAATTAGTGATAATTTTCCTTGCATCAGAATCTATTCAAGCAGTGATTGTGCTTTCACCACATCTGTCTCACAGTGGTTCAGGGGGTGAATATCAGTCTTTACAATGAGTCCCCGGATGACATAAGCATGACAGAGACTGTAGTTAAGAACAGCAAGGCGCCGCCATGCAGGAGCACTGTCCAAATTAGGCGGGTTTATCTTACCTGTTCGCAGCACTGGGGATGTGAAATTCAACCTGTCTATCAGGGTCTTACTAACAGGTATGGACAAATGGATTAAAATAACCATCATTAAGAAAAAATGAACTCAAAGGTAGAAAGAAAAACAACCCAATTTTAAAAACTGGCAAGGGCTGGAGATGTAGCTCGCTGCTAGAGTGCATGGTCAGCATGCACAAGGCCCTGAGTTTGACCCTCAGTACTCTTGGCTGTTGGTGCACAATTATAATGTAAGAACACGTTTATAAAATACTGAACTTATAGATATTTCATGATCAATTAGAGGTCTCTGGCCAAGTCTCTGTTGTGCTGTTTCTGCTAAATTCAATTGACCTTGACAGTGTCTGAAGCCCAGCTGCAAACCTCTGATGAGCACTGAGTCAGAGTCTATATCTTCAGGCAGCCTGGGCTGATTCAAGGGCCCCTCCCCAGAATGTTCCTATATTATGGTAACAGCTTTAACTGTGCTTACTCTGCAAGGGCCCCCTCCCCTTGTTCCTGGAGAGTTTCTACATTATGATAAACAATTTCTTTGCTTCAACAAATCTGTTCAGGACTATCCTGCCTGTCAGTATATGACTCGATGCATATAACCAATTATGCAATGTTTTGTCACTTGCTTTGTACCTCCCACTTCTGAATTCTATATAAACTAAGCTCTTTTGTTAATTCAGTGCTGTTGCCTTTGAGGGATTATCCTGCAACAGTCCACTGGTGTGAAGATACAACAGTCCATTGGTGTTAAGATTAAACAATGCTGCCTTATTATCTCCTAGGTGCAAAGAGTCTTCCTTTCAGTTTGGTATGGCTTGGGAATTTTCCTGTAACATTGCAGGGGGAGAGGACCTGAATGGACATTTTCCCCAACAAGCCCACAAGCACATGAAAGGATGATCAGCTTCTTAGACATTAGGGAAATACAGACTGAAACCAAAACCAGATGCTGTCCCATACTCACTAAGGTGGCTATATGAATTATCATGATAATGAAAGAAATTAACAAGAATTGGTTAGGATGGGTAAAGATCAGAACCTGCCGCTGTTGGGAATGTGCCACTGTGGAAAACAGTTTGGTAGTTCTTCCAAAAGCCAAACATAGAATTAACCAGCAGCTTCACTTCGAAGTATACATGTAAAAGGACTGAAAATATAGACCCAAACTGTTACCTGTAGTGTTCTTCACCATAGCCAAAAGGCAAAGTGTGCATTGAAAGGTAAGTAGACAAACAGATGTTAATGGAATATTCTTCAACCTTAAGAGGAGATGGAGTACTGATACATGCTGCAATGTAAGTGATCCTCAAAAGTGCTATGCTGAGTGAAAGAAGTGAGTCACAAAAGATGATCTATTGCATACTTTATTTATGGGAAATATCCAGACTAACTACATCGACAGAGGCAGAAAGTAGATTTGTGATTGCTTAGGGTTAGCGTGGATAGGAGAATAAGGGGGTGAGTGCTAAATGTATGGGGTTTCTGTTGGTGGAAATGAGAACTTTTAGGGTTTAAATCTTGGGTGTTCCCAAAAGCCTCAGGTGTTCAGAGGTGAGGTTTTTGGAAGGTGACTGCATCATGGGGCCACTATGGATCATGGGTGATTTGCCATTAGGGGTTGGGGCCTGATTGGAGGTGGGCCCTGGGGGTGTGGCCTGGAAGAGTATATCTGCCTCCCCTCCTCTTCCCCGCTCTCTCTGCTTCCTGGCTGCTTTGACGTGAGCAGCGTTCCTTTCCCATGCCCTTCCACCGTGCCATTTCTGCCTTGGAGCCAGTCGACCATGGACTGAAAACGTGAATTAAAACAAACCCCTCCTGCTTCACATTGTGGCTGTCAGGTTTATATCATAGTGATGAGAAAATGACTAAGACAAAACCATTCCAAAATTGAATGTGGTGACGGCTGCACACTGTGTGAATATTCTAAAAACCACTTACTGGTGCATTTCGAATGGGTGAATTGTATGGTGTGAGTTATTGAGGAGGACACCTGGACAGCTCTCCTTGAACAAAAAGCAATTACGTCCATTTTGGCTAAACCTGGCCCTACCTCCATCTACCAATATGTGCAGAGCTGGCTAGGCCATTTCCTTTTCCCTTCTATTGGTTCTGAGCAATGTAAATAGGGCGGGCTGTGGTGCTGATAGGTTCATAGTCTTTGAATGTAGGTGACAGTCACATTTTCCCCTCCTCTGACTCCCAAAACATGGTTGAGCTGGGCAGGATAAAGAGCCAGGGCTCCAGGGCTGTCAACTGGGTTTGAGCCTTGAGGTAAGAGGCTACGACTTCCCGGGGCAGAAAAGTTTGCACATTAGAGCTGAGGGACCAGCCCCCAAGACGTTAAATGCTACCTCAGTCATGTTATGCAGATTGGTCTTTCTGCTTATCCTCCTCTCTGCATATTGCAGAGGTGCTTTCTGGCTGCCTACATAGCCCAGCTCACAGTGCTCACATATTTCCCGCCATTCTCACAGTCACTCATCCTCAAGCCACTCCCTTCTTCACAAATTAATAAAATCCGGGCTGGGACCTGGGAAGAGGCCTTTGTTCTGGTGAGCCATTATCTAGGCCTGACTTAGGATCCCCTTGGCTCCCCATAATTATAAATATGTGTTAGTGTCTTTATTCTTGTTGTGGGTTATACTGGAAGTGGTAGATTGGAGGTAAGTTGCTAGAATTCCAATAACATTTCCATGGGATTACAAATATAAAGTTCCTGGACCACAATGAGGATGAGAAAAGGCTCTTGATAAGTTATTGCCCAATAAAGCGATTTTTACAAAAGAACAAAACATTCATGTAAATGCATTTATAGTTTACATTCCAGATTTAGAAGGGCAGAACCAATTCAGGATAATTATTGATACAGAACTCTGTATAATCTCACAAGAGAAAGTAATGACAGACTACTTGAAGAAAACAGAGCAAGAAAATGCTGCACATTGGTGAGCAACTTGTCACCCAGGGAGAAAACCAGCTGGCCTTGTACTGCAGCGGCTTTGCTCATTAATATTAATAAGATAATGATGATGGAAATGGAAAACACTGTCTTTTGCATTTCAGCTAATGGTACATACCCAGGAGAACTCTTTCTGACCTTTCTCTGTATACACAAGTGTCCATGAGTGTATTTCTATGTGTGCTGTGTGTGTACTTTGTGTGTAACCTGAGGTGTACACCAACATGTCCGCTCTGGGTGTGTTTTGCTTATTCGCATGCATAAACTGTACAAATTGCCAGCCAGGTGCTTTTTCATCCCGTAACATCTGTCCTCGTTCTCTTCACTTGCCCTTGATTGTGTGAGTAATCTGTGTCGGACCTTGATGATGTGCAGCTGCCCAGGAGGAGGAATGCGTGGCTGGAATTGGAAGCCCTGGTCCTGCGTGTCCATGACAACATGAGCCTCAGTGGACCAGGCATGGAGGTTTCTTGTGCTTGGCACCAAACTCCCTCTTGGTTTCATCTTCTGTTTCCCTCATGTCTTGCACAGTCTGGCCAATCCACTGTCTAATTCAACCAAAAACCTGGGGATAAAAATTCACACTGAGTCTAACTATGGAGCCTAGTAGAAAGGAGGGAGATTAGAATAAAACAAAGAGAAAACCAATGTTTCAAAAACAGCAGCCAGCCAGGCATGGTGGTGTCCACCTTCAATCCCATCAGTCGGGAGGCTGAGGCAGGAGGATTGTTGCAAGTCTGAGACCATCCTGGGCTACAAAGTGAGCTCAAGGCCAACCTGAACTGCATAGTGAGACCCTCTCTCAAAAAGACAAACAAAAACAAAAACAAAAACAAAAACAAAAAAACAACATCCAGGCCAGATCTGATGGCTTGGTTTAAAAGCCCAAAAAAGAGCCTTTCATGGTGGCACACACCAGTAATCCCAGCATTCTGGGAAGCTAGGGCAGGAGGATTGAGGTTTGAGGCAGCCTGGGTAATGTAGGATTTAGTGAGACCCTGTCTCAAAATAATAAGTAAAAAGGGCTGGGAATGAAGCTCAGTGTGAAAGTCATGAGCTTGACTCCTAGTACCATGGGAAAAAAAATTACCAAGGCAGAACACACACACACATCTGAAGAGACAGAGGCCAATCTGTGTGGAGAGCACTGTCCCTGCCTGAGGGACCTCTGTGGTCATCTGTTGTTGGGATACACATCTGGGTTTATGCTGGATACATCCTGGACCACTTAGAAGCTCTGATTCTGATACACCTGGCCATTCCACTCTTCAGTTAAGCATGGTAAATAGAGCCCACCGGGCTCTTTATCAGCCCCTCTTGGACCTGAGAGATTCTCCACCCCTCTCCCACTGAGCATGTTTTAAAACATGACCTCGAATATTCATTTATTCTTAAAAATCTCCCCCACCATGATTTTTAAAGGTGCCTTCATTCTTTAGAGCAGATTTAGCTTCACCGCAAAATTGAACAGAGAGTACAAAGAGTTCCTATATTTTCCCAACATGTATAGCCTACCCTACAACCAACATCCTCCAGCAAAGTGGTCTATTTATTAAGAACCCAGGAACCTCCAGAGACACATTGGTGTCACCCAGAATCGAACCCAGCAGTAGGGTTCACTCTTGATATCATAGGTTCCAGGTTGGGGCAGATGTAAAATGACCTGTACTCACCATCATAGTGCTGTGCAGAGTGGTTGGAATCACACAGCATTTAGACTTTAGTCTCCTAAGGTTGCTGTACCATTTTGCCTCTCCCCCCATATCTTAGTTACTTTTCACTCATTGCCGAGACAAAATACCTGATGCCCAAAATTAGGGAAGGAAAGGTTTATTTCTTACAGTTTCTCAGGAGTTTTAGGCCATACTTAGTTGGCTCCAAAGCAGTGTGGTGGGGCAAGGCTGCCATTCATGGTGGCCGCAAACAGCAACCTTGCTGGTGAGAGAGGGCAACGAAAGAGGAAGACCTGCCTTCCCTTACACTGTATCTCAGCTCCACCCCTGGGCAGGTGCAGCACTCACATCACCAATCCCGGTGCTAGACAACAAATGATAACAAGTGCCAGACTCAGCCCCATGAAAAGTATATGAGGACTTGGGGGGGCATAGCATATCACCCAATACATTCCACCCCTGGGCCCCCAAGGACTCATTTACATCCTTACTACAAAAGACATTTAGTCCATTTTCAAGAGTTGCCAAAATCCTAACAGCTTCAGCACTGCTGAAAAGTCCAAGTCCCAAATCTCCTCTGAGATCTATGGCAAACTCTTAACTATAACCCCCTGTACAAACGAAAATGAGGTTAAACACCTTCAACATATAAAGGCACAAGATAAACATTACCATTCCAAAAGTTACAAATGGGAATACAAAGCATTATAACCAAAGCAAGTCCAAAATCCAACAGGGCAAACATTAAGTCCTGGAGTTCTCTGCTCAGCATCTGAAGCAATCTGGTTGCAAGCTCCAAAAGGCTTGAGTGATTCTACCCCTGTAGCACTTTCAAGGGTCTTAACTTCCATAGTGTTCCTTGGACGATCCATGTTCCTTGGCTTCACCCTTACATCTTTACACATTGCTCTCTGTAGGCAAGGTGGAAGCTGCCTTAGCCTTTTCTTGTACTTAAAACCAGTGCCACATGGATCTGCTACAGGCTGGAGCAGTAGCCAGACTTTCCTCTCTCTTGGCTGTAGGGGTCAACTGCCTGGATTGCTGAGCTCTCTGTACTTGATTGTAAGGAACAACTTCTCTATGCCTCCATTCTGGAATCTGGCATGGCCACTGCCATTTTGGGACCTGGTGCAGCTGTGACCCTTCTGAAACCTCCTGTGGTCTTTGTTGCCACTCTGGGACATGGGCCTCTACGGCTTTTTCCTCTGAGCAAACTCTTTCACTTTTGAAGGTATAAGGCTGCAAAGGGTGAAGGCTCTCTGCTTCCCGGGATGCCCCCAGGTCATCCTTTTTATTCCTTTGTTCCTTCTCAGCAATCAAGGTCTCAGCTCGATTTTTTACAGTCCACAGCTTCCTGGCCAAATTCACATTTTAAATCACCGTGCCATGCTCTTTACTCTTGATTCCCAACATAAATCTGGCTAAGGGCCTCCACAAAAGCCAGGCCACCATTTCAACATTTCACTGCATTGTAATTTCTCTCTGTAAACTAATTAGTCCTTTGCCCTTAATCTCAGTCTCAGGCAAAGTCTCTGGGCATGGGCAGAATGCAGACAAACTTTCTGCCACGCTGTAACACACATTGTGTGGAGTCCAACACCCAATGTCCTTCTTCTTCCCAGCAGAGACCTCGAGCCTGGTCTTTACCGGCAAGTTTCCTATCAGCCTTCTGGTCTCCAGAGATCTGACCAGAATCTCCCATACAGAACAGCCTAAGCTGTTCCAGCTCTATGCGTGTAGGTGACATCTCCACACCTTTCCAAACTCTTCCCACAATCCATTTCCAAAGGCTCTCGAACCACATGGTCAGGAATAGTCACAGCAAAGACCCCACTCTTCTGGTACCAAATTCTGTCTTAGTTACTTTTCACTCATTGCCCAGACAAGATACCTGATGCCCAAAATTAGGGAAGGAGAGGTTTATTTCTTACAGTTTCTCTGGAGTTTCAGTCCATACTTAGTTGGCTCAAAAGCAGCATGGCGTGGCAAGGCTGTCATTCATGGTGGCTGCAAGCAGCAACTGCAAGGCGCACTGGCAAGAGAGAAGGCCGAAGTGCAAGAGGAAGACCAGCCTTCCCTTATACTGTATGTCAGCTTCACCCCTGGGCGGATGCAGCACTCACATCACCAATCCCGGTGCTAGACAACAAATGATAACAAGCGCCAGACTCAACCCCATCAAAAGTATATGAGGACTTGGGGGAACATAGCATATCACCCAGTACACGCCCCCCCAGCAGAGAATGAGACATCCTGTTGTTTCTAGTCCTCATCTGTCAGTGTGTTGGCGTTAGCCACACCTGCAGGTGGGCAGTGTCATCTCATCTTTGTTTTGTTTCATTCGCAGCTCCCTGAGGACAGATGTTGAGCATCTTTCCGTGTGCTTTTTTGCTATCTGTAGATGTTCTTAGGTGACGTTTATTAATTTTAAAAAGAGGCTGTTTCTGTTCTTATTGTTGAGTTTACCTAAGGGTTCTGCGTATATTTCGGACATAAGTCCTTTATCAGATCTGTCTTTTTCAAATATTTTCTTCTGATCTGTGGTTTGTATTCTCATC
This sequence comes from Dasyprocta punctata, assembly GCA_004363535.1. NCBI lineage: Eukaryota > Metazoa > Chordata > Mammalia > Rodentia > Dasyproctidae > Dasyprocta > Dasyprocta punctata. The sequence goes on from RJWM01022671.1 coordinate 25,291, forward strand.
ACCTGCACATTATCTTTTGCAGGGCAGAAGTTTTTATTTATACCAAAGCCCTGTCTACCAATTATCATCATCATCATTATTATTATTTTAGTGGATTGTCCTTTTCATGTTGTACTGATGAGTCATTGCCGTACTTACACAGTCATCTAGATTGTCTCCTATGCTATCGCCTAAGAGTCTTACAATTTTGCATTTGTGATCTTATTGTGTTAACTTTTGAGGAGCGCAGGTCTGTGTCTAGATTCATTTGTTTTGCAAGTGGATTGAGGGGCATTTTCTAGAAAAATTTTTATGTACCTTCAGGGACTGTTTCATTTTGTCTTTGTGTGGGTCTTTTCAAAGTCACGTCATTCAAAATAATTCTTAACCAGTTTCAAACACAGGGAGAAAAAGGTTTCTTCTCGGTGGTGTCTCAGTCGGGGGCATGAACTTCTCGCTTATCCTATAGAAGCAGCGTGGGCCTCAGCCAAGCACGTATCTGTTCTCTTGCTGATCTGATTTTCTTTTCTCGTTCACCTCGGTTAGTAGCCAGGCGAGGCGCAGCATTTATCAGTGACAGCCAGTTTCAGGTAAACAATGAGCTGGGGAAAAGCTTACTGCTGATTTCAGCGCAGCCAGCAGGCCACTCTTGTGTGGGGCCAAGATCACAGAAACGGATCCTAAATTGTCCCTGGGAGGGAAAACTCAGAGCAGAAGCCACAGAGCAGGGCAGGGGGTCTTGGTGATTCAGAGTTTTATGGCTCCTTCCCCGTGAGTCATCACAGAAGCAATTTTCTCGAAGGGATGCTGAGCACTGTTTAGCGAACATGGCCTGGTAGGAGGAGCTGAGCTTAGTTCTGCAGAATGAATGATCCCCAGGGAAGGTGGGCCAGGCTGGAGGTCAGGTGGGACGAGACGGACCCCAGCTGAACACACAAAGGCTGTCCTGGGCTTAGGGAGGCACTGGCGGACAGGCGAGCAACGCACCCACCTGCGCTATTTGCTCTTCTCCTCCTACGGGTTCCCTCCTCACTCAGCACCCCGTTGCTCTAGCCTGGGCTGTCACAGGCCGCCTTCCCTCACATTACAGTGTGGGGTGTCTGCTCTGAGCCCAGACCCGGGTCAGTGCCCAGCCTTGGGGGAGAGAGGAGCAGAGGTACAGAAATACTAGGCAAGGCGGTGCATGCCTACAATCCTAGTACTTTGGGAGGCTGAGGCAGTAGGTTCACAAGTTTGAGCCCAGCCTAGGCAATTTGGCAACTTAGTAAGACCCAGTCTCAAAATAAAAAATAGTTTTTTTTTTGTTTGTTTTTTTTTTTTGAAAAAAGGGCTTGGGAAGCAGCTCAGGGCAAAGACCCTTCATTCAATCCTCAGTATTGAGGGGGAAAAAAAAGATACCTTTTTTGCAAAGAGCAGGATAATGGCATACCCACGTTACCATTTTGACATCAGGATAATTCTTAACATTTGTATCTTTGAATGGAGACCTGCTCTGCTATAAAGAAGGATAAACCTGAGTCATTCGTAAGAGAATGGATGCACCTTGAAGCCATCAGTTTAAATGAAATACATCAGACACACACATTTAAATATTGCATGGCTTCTCTGAGAAACCCAAAGTATAAATAAATTAAAGTGCAAAATAAACAATAGATAATAAGAGATAGGGAGAGAGATCTTTTGCAAATGGGAATGGGACCGGGAGACAGAGGGAGGGGAGAGGGAGGAGAGGAGAGAGAGACATAAATAGACTTGAGATGCACTCTGCGTATGATCCAACTCCCCACCATGAATGCGATCATTATGTACTGCAGATCTGTACTAGTAAAAATAAAAATTAAAAAAAAATGTCTTCATCATCACAACGTTAAGACACATAATGGAAATTTCACCTTTAAAAAATGAAGTATATAGGGGCCGGGGATTTAACTCAGCAGCATAAGTGCTTGCCTGGCAAGCATGAAGTCATGAGTTTGATCCCTGGTACCAAAAGGAAAAAGAAAATGAAGCATATAAATGCATATAAATAAATAGCTATGCCCAAACAGGCACTTAACTTTGGGGAGGGACAGAGACGGGAGGGGCAGCATATAAAGAAAACACTTCCTGATCTGTCCTCTGTACCTTTGGCATTTTGTACTTTGCATATGTATATTTTAGTGAAAAGATCATATAGTGGAGGAAATAGGAAGATCAAGTCCTGTGGGCCACAGACCCTCCTACTCCATCCGGAGCACCAGCCAGGCTCAGAGAGAGGGGCAGCGACAGGATGGGGAAGATGTCTATTATGAATACTCCTTAGGAACTGCAAATAAAATACGAGGGAAAGCAATGGTGCATTTAAATTTTGTTATGACTGCATGCTGCCACCTTGCCATGTCTTCCCTGGCGAACGCCCCGTCCCACCAGCTGTGCCAGGACGTCTGTCCCTGTGGGCATGCGCACCCTGGAAGAGAAGGCACCCCTCGGCCCCACAGTGGCACTGAGCAGCATGGAGAAGTTGGATCGGTTTTTGTCCTGCATGAATTCAGGTGAGGAATGTGACCCGGAGTATCTATACAAAAGCATTCTAAACCCAGAAATCAAAACTTCCTAGCAGTTAACATGAAATACTTTTGATGGACGCAGCCAAAGAAAATTGAAAGAATTGACATCCAAACCATGATGGTGCTGCATAAACATGGACTGACATGAGTTCAATGCTATCCTCTTGTGGTCCTGAGCTCTGTTTCAATAGGACTTGATGTTTGGGGTGCGCGTACCAAGAGGTGACAGGAAACGGGAGCGGGATCATTACGATCAAGCAGACTGAGCTGGAAACAAAGAGGATGGATGTTATTATCTGCAGCTTGGGGGGTCACAGAGAATGGGGGAGCCAGGCTGAACACTGTCAAACAGGGAGCAAATTTTGGGTTGCACCGTGGCCAGCAATTCCCAGACAGCCGGTCACTGGCGGGTGGGCGGTAGTTAGGGTACCAAGCCCCCAGATTTCCTTCTCTGGGAATGTGACCATTGGGCAGGAAGAACTGTCCGGCTGGCCCGACTCTCCCGGCACAGCCCAGAGGCAGCAGAAACTGTGGGAGCTGGGATGGCCACAAAGCAGGCTGGACTGTGCTCACCGGGTTTGCCTGGAGGATGGGGTGACACAGAGCCCAGGAGGGAAGCCCGGGGCGCAGGAGAGGCGGAGAGTGAGGTCAGGTCAGTGGGGGAGGATGGAGCTCTGTCTGCCTTCTGCAGAGGTGAGGAGCTCCGGTGTCATCCTACTCCTCCCGTCCCTAGCTGTGCGTTCTTGGTGAGGTTATTGAACCTCTCTTTACATCACGTTTTCTTGTCTGTAAGATAAGAATAACAAAATGAGGATTGCCGTGGGCACTGAATGTATGTAAAGATCTTAGATCAGTGCCTGGCACACGCTAGGTGCTGGTGAGTGTTGATTTATTGTTTGCAGAAGGTTAACCTGATGGCTCAAAGGAGAGACAATGGAGGCAGGCAGAAGGACCAGCAGGGGCAGAGGTGACGTACGCTGAACCTTGAAGGTGGTCCAGGCCGTGTGCATGCAGAGGAAAAGGTGAGAAAAGCACGAGGAAAGAGTGCAGCCATGGGCCGCCTACCCCGAGGAGCGTGGGGCGGGGATGGAAGGCCCAAGTGACCGTGACTCGGAGTTTGGGTGGTGGGGAAGCAGCCGAAGCCATTAACAGCAATGGAGTCACAGAGGTCAATGGCTTGTGGGGACTAAGGGAAGAGAGTTTAATTTTAGATGACTCTGAGGTGACAGTGGGACGTTACCATAGAAATGTCAAGTGTGCCACTGGGAATGGGTGACTGGCACTCACGTGGAGGGGACACCATTGTCACTAACAGACTCGTGTGTCATCTCAGAGCAGAGTGCAGTAGTGTCCACGTGGCCAGGGAGGCGTCCTCCCAGCAGAGTGACAGGTGGGGGTGGCAGCCCGGGACACTGGCTGTCTAATGTCACAGGAGCCACGGGAAGGTGGGAGGAGCCATCACACACACTGCGGGGCCGAGAGGGCGGACCCCAGGAGACAGACCCTGGAGCTGGAAGCAGCAGACGGATGCTGAATCTGAAAGCTCAGAAAATTTCCTTGTTAACACATTTAAAATAAAATATTAAAAGTGAGTTAAAAGACAAGGCAAAGCAGGTGTGGGGCTCACACCTGTAAGGGCAGCACCTGGGAGGCCCAGCAGGGAGGACTACTGAGAGTCCAAGGCCGACTGGGGCTAAACAGAAAGACCGTGCCTCAGGAAGCAAAAACACAAGAAAACCCAACCAAAGGAAAGTTAGAATGCAGCTGTGCTCACTTTTGTGTCTGGCAGGGCAGAGGCATAGAGAAAAACAACATCAAAGGCAAACAACTGTCCGACCCCAATACACTTGGCTTCCTTCTCACCGTCTTCCTGAATTCCACACATTTTCTTCAGACCCTCTCATTCTTGCCTTTCCCCAGCAAACAGTCTCTGGGCACCTGCTGGGCACCCAAATCTGGGAACACAGAGGCCACACGGTGAGTCAGGGTCCTGCCTGCTCTGTGGCCCCCGTGTCTCTTTGGATCCAGTCACGGCTGCAGCTTGAATCTCCACACTGGGTGCTCAGAAGCCCTCTGGACCTTGCTTGGTTCAGTGAGTTTCTTTCTAAAGCTGGTCTTTCCACTGGTGCCAGGACACCTGCTCAGCCAGGGCCCCCTCTGCCATCCCCTGCTCCCACCTGTGCCTGTACCCAGCCTCGTGAGAGTCTGTTGGCCCAGGATTTTTCTTCCCGGCAAACTCTTGTTCAACTTGCAAGGCTGGCTTAGTGGCCTTTCTGTTGACATAAAAAATACCTGTGGGATACTTTTCAAGAAGAGGATAAATTAGCACCCGGGTTTAGAATCAAATCTAGGATGGGGCTGTCCCTTCTGCTGGGCTCTGGGGAGAATCTCATGGAGGGTGACATATAAATGGTGGCCGCAGAAGAGATCACATGGCAAGATAGGAAGCCGGGAGGATCCAGGAGCTGGGCTTCCTCTTTTTATAACAATCTGCTGCGGTGGAAACTAACCAGGGCCCTAAAAAACCTGCATGAATCCCTGCCATGGGCAGGGACCCCAGTGACTCACACACTTCCCACGAGGCCCGGCCTCCTCCGGTCCTCACCTTGTACATCGTCACACTGGGGGCCAAGCTTCCAACACATGAACTTTTAGGAGATACACTTAAACCACATCCAAACCATAGCAGTGTCCCTGCCCACAGAAGGCTTCCTGGGTCCCCTTCATCCGGTAGGTTCCACTAGCACCCTGTATTTCCTTGCTAGAGGCGGTTCCGGGGAATAGGTGAATGCTATCAACGAGCCATCCTGGAACAGTTTTATATACAGGTGGGCTTTCTTGAGGTGGCCAAACTTGGGGGACCAAGTGCAGAACCTGTGAGCCACATGAGTATCACCAGAGACTGCAGTGTGCTGTGGCTCTGTGATGTTTTCAGCATGCTTGGAAGGAAGGTCTCTCTGACCTTCTTCCATCCTCCCACCTCTTTTACCCCAGAAGCAACTCTGCAAAACTAGAGTTCCCTTGTTCCAGGTAAGGTCACAGAAACTAGAACTCTTCCCTCCAAACCAGCACTAAGTCCTAGAATATTGGTCAGTTTTCTGTTGCTGTGGCAAAATGGATGACAAAAACGAAGGACTGGAGAGGTTTACCTTGGTTCATGATTTCAGAGGTTTCAGTCCATGGTCAGCTGGCTCCATTGCTTTAGGCTGGTGGCAAGGCAGAAATATCATGGTAGAAGGGAGTGGAGGAAGTAAGCTGTTCACTTTGTGGTGGCTAGGAAGCAGTGAGAGAAGGGAAAAGCCAGAGAGAAATGGGCTGGGGGCCGGATTTGATCCACTCCCTCAATTAGGGCCTACTTCTTGTTTCCGTCACTCCCAAAAATGCCATCAAATTATGATCTCACCCGTGGGTTAATTTACTTGCCAAAGTCAGAGCTCTCATGATCTAATCAATTCCTCAAGAGTCCATTAACTGGCAGCTGGACCTTAACATGTGAGTCTCAGGGTGATTCAAATCTAAACCGTAACACCTAGGAAGGGCACTCTTTTCCTTCTCCCTTGAAAGCCCTCAAGGTGGAGGGGCCTGCCCATATCCGCAGAAGGAAGGAAGCCCATAAAAGAGGCCCAGAAGACTCCAAAGAGACAGGCCTTGATGATCCCCGCTTTTTATCACCACTACAGCACACCTTTTGTTCAGTCACATTTCTAAGCCCACAGACACCCCCTTACCACAAGCCAGCCATGTCCCCATGTCCCTAGCTCATGGGAACACGTTTCTCCTGGCCTAGGTTCTTGCACAGCTCCCCTGCTGCCCTGCAGGTCCCTGGTCCCCACAGCCCCCTTGGCCTCCTGCAGAGGCAGCCATCCCCATGTCCACGCACATCCAGACTCGGCTCCCCCCAGCTCTCCCTTGTCTGTCTACAGGTGCCCATGCCGGCGGCCGCACCGGTTGTTAGGAGTTTCCACAGTTGGGGAGACACAAGAACCCTTTTGCGGGCACTCACCATCTTTCTTAGTGGTTCCCTTGATGACCCCAGTGGGCTGATGTGGCACCCACCTCCCTCCTCTCCTAGGAATCCCTCCAGATAATTCCTCATTGGCATTTCCGGTTGGCTCTCTTTCACTGGTGAGATTGGCTCTGCTAGGGTTTCTTGGCTTATTAGTTCTGCTGTGGCTTGTCAACCCCCTAGACTGCATTCAATCCAGCTTCCTGCCCTGTCACACCCAGCGTGGGAGACTTCAGCCCAAAGGCTGAGACATTATCGTCACATCCTGGAGGAAGCATGTCCTACATTACAGCACACTTTATTTCACCTGTGTGTTAGTCTCTTTCTTAAACCTACTTCACTCATTTCTGTTAACCTTGGCCCCTGTGGGCATTTGAGGGTCCTATATTTCTACACTTTTTTTCTTAGCTTTTATTTTTCATAGACAATGTTTGCAGTGCATAATGATTATATTCATCATGGGAGTTGGCACGTGTACATAACACATCTTACGTCTTTGTCCATCCCCCACCATCTCTTAAACCCCTTCCCTTTTGCAAAAGATCAATCTTCCTATTTCCTGGGGGTTTTTTTTTGTTTGTTTTTGTTTTTCTTTGCTCTTTAATTTATTTATACTTTGGGACTCTCATATAAGAGAAACTGTGTGATATTTAAACTTATGTGTCTATTTCACATAACCTTCTACTTTTAAAAAAATATTTAATCTTTTCAGACCGAAATGAATTAGCCTTCTGTGTGTGGTGTTTGGCAGTTTTCCCCCTGCAGTTGCTGCTTCTCCTGCTTTTGCAAGAAAACTTACCTGAGATGTGGAAAAGGGCGAAGAAAATTGCTGAGTGTTCTGCCAGTGCCATGCTGGGCTCGACTCGACTTCACAGCCATTTCACAAGTCTGCAGGGCGGAGGGTGAGCCTGAGACCGTGCCAGGACATTCATGTCCTGGAGGGACAGATAACTCCACAGGTTACCAAGGGTTTATGGCTCGGTTGGACACGAACCAGTTTGGTGTCTAATCCATGAGTCACGATTTATTAAATTAACCATCTGCACACATCTGGCTTCTCAAATGCTCTCTCAGCTGGTGTTGACCTCTTTCTGGTTCCTTCCTTCATCAATTAGTTACATGAAATTTTTGTGTTTTGTTTCTTTCTTTCTTTTTTTTTTTTTAGACTGGATCTCACTCTGCAGTTCAGGTTGGCCTTGAGCTTGCTTTGTAGACCAGGTTGATCTTGAACTCACAATGATCCTCCTGCCTCAGCCTCTTGAGTGCTGGGATTATAGGTGTGTGCCACCATACACAGCTTCAATTTTTTCATCTTAAATATCTCATATTCAAAAAAAGTTGGACTTTATTTGACCCAATATGAATGTGTTCCATTTGTATTTGTGAAAATCACAAGTGTCTTGCTAGTTTGGATGGAGTATTCCACATGGGTCTATGCATCAAAGCCTTGGTCTTCAGCCTAGAAATCTTTACGATGTCCTGCCTAGC
>RJWM01022672.1:0-33300 GCA_004363535.1 Dasyprocta punctata
GAAAAGGCTATCCACTTTCATTGTCTTTATTCAGTATAGTCCTGGAAATTGTAACCAGAACAATGAGACAAGATAAAGAACTAAAACATATATAAGCAGAAAGAGAGGAAGTTGATAATGCCCATTTGCAGATTATGTGATTCCGTATGCAGAAAAAACTTAAAAACTCCAAGCAAAAGACTATTAGGAATAAATTCAGCAAAGTCACAGGACACAAAATAAATATACAAAAATAAGTAGTATTTTGTATACCATTAACAAACTTTCTGAGAAGAAAATCATGAAAACAATCTCATTCACAATACTGTAGTTCTAACAGACCAACCAATCAACCATCCAACCAACCAACAAACAAATATCTAGGAATAAATTCAACCAAGGAAGTGAAAGACTTCTACAATGAAAATTATAGAACAATAAAGAAATTTAAAAATGAAAACGAAAAAAAGGAAAGATCGCCCATGTTCATGTATGGAAGAATCAGTATTGTTAAAATGTCCACATTATTCAAAGCAATTTACAGATTCAATACTATCTCCATAAAAATACCAATGATGCTCTTCACAGAACTAGAAAGAAAAGCCCTAAAATTCATATTAAAGCACAAAGGCCCTAAATAGCCAAAGTATTGAACAACAACAACAACAGTAACAACAACAAAATAGAGGCATCACAGTACCTGGTTTCAAGACTTAGTACAGTTACTGTGACCAAACCAGCATGAGGTTGGCATGAAAACTTGCCACAGACCAGTGGACACGATAGAGAGTTCAAGAATGAAGCCAAAAATCTATAGTCAAATTACGCTCAACAGAGACCCCAACAAATACCAGAAAACACAGCCTCTACAGGAGCTGGAGCTGGATGAAGAATTGGGTATCCATAACTGGACAATGGAAACCTGAGAGCTACCTTCCACCCTGTATAAAAAATCAACTCAAAATGAGCCAAATACCTAAATATAAGATCTAGAAATATGAAACTGCTAGAAGAAAAGAGGGGGAATTCTTTTTAGACACTGGAATGGACAGTGAATTTTTTCAGTAAGACCCCAAAGATGCAGAAAACAAAAACAGAAATAGACAAATGGTATAATACCAAACAAAGAAGTTTTTTTTCACAGCAAAGGATATAAGAAAGCAGTGAGACAACCTGCAGGATGCGAGAAAATATTTGCAAACTGTTCAGCTAACAAAGGATAACTACTCAGAAAATAAGAGGAACTAAAAAATCAACAACAAAAAAATCCAATTAAAATGGGCACATGATCTCAACAGACCATTCTCCAAAGAGAAGTACATTTTTAATATATTTGGGTGTTGGATAAATGCAAATATAAACCACAGTGAGATATTATCTAACCCCAGTAAAAAATGGCAATTAAAAAACAGACAAAAAATAATAAATGTTGGTGAGAATGTGGAAAAAAGGGAACTCGTACACTGTTGGTAGGAATGTAAATTAGAAGTCATTATGGAGAGTGATGTAGCAGTTCCTCAAAAGCTAAAACAGATCTGTCATGTGCTGCAGCTAGAGATCCCTATCAGACACCTGCATTCCCATGTCTGTTGTGGCACTATTCACAATAACCAATGTATGGAATCAGCCTGTGGCCCATCAATGGATGAATGTATAAAGCAAATGTGATATATATGGAATACTCTTCAGCCATAAAAACACAATTCTGTCATTTACAACAAAATGGGTGGGACCAGAGGACACTATGTTAAGTGAAGTAAGTCAGGCACCACATGCCTAATATCCGCATGTTCTTTCTCAATAGGTGAAAAATTACAAAACAAAACAGCAACAAAAACCCAATCATGGGTGTAGAATAGCAATTATAGCCTGGGAAAGGTGAGGTGGGGTGAGAGAGAGAGAGGAGGTTGAAAAATGGGTCCTAAAACACAGTGAGATAGAGGAGTAATTTGCAGCATTTGACAGTGCTGTGGGCAGACTGTAGTGCAAAGCAAACGATTATCAATTTTATGAAGAATTGGAAGAGAGAATTTCAGAGTCTTCAAACATATAGAAATGACAAGGAAATGGAAATGCTAATGACTGTGGTGGTTAGTGCACGCTATAGACATAAACTGAAACACCTTGTACCCTATGAACATGCCTAATTGTAACATGCTAAAATACGAATTGATGAAAAATGTCACATAAATCTATACAAATACTAAAAATGCAGAGATATATGGACAGGAGGATTTCTTTACCATTGTTCTAATAGACTCCATCCCAACCCCAAATCTTTTTTTTTTTTTTTTCCGGCATCAGGGATCGAACTCACAACCTCGCATCTGCCAGGGCAGGTGCTTAAGCCACTGAGCCAAACTCCCAGCCGTGGTTTTTTGAGGCAGGGTTGCACTATGTAGCTCAGGCCAGCCTTGCACTCACGTTGTAGCCCAAACCGGCCTCGAACTCACAACACTCCTCCTACCTCAGCCTCCTGAGTGCTGGGATTAAAGGCGTGCGCCACCACACCTGGCTCCCCCCACCCCCAAATCTTGAAATTAACCCAAATACCCAGGAATAGAAGAGTGGTTCAAGGTGTCATAAGTTCACTCTGACACTAAAAAGAATAGTGCAGATTTTAACAATATGAATAAAAGAAGCTAAATACAATACTTATATTCATATGAAATTCTGAAATGGGCAAAAAAATTATGGTGATAGAAATAAGCAAAATAACTGCTGAAAACATAGTCTTGATGCTTGACAGGAAAGGCATGTAAAAGAAATTTCGAGAGAGACAGAAAGATTCTACATGTTGCTAAGAGTGTGGGTGATGTGGGTGTTTTGACAAACTGATCACTCATGAAAAACAATCAAAAAACTCTTTGCATCCAAGTCGAATCACACACTAAGGTGTTTGTACATCATCGCCTGTACAATACACTTCGGGGAAAAAAGAAGAGAAGGAAGTGTCGAGTAGAAGACACGCTCCCCGACACGCTGAGTCCACGCGACGGTCTGCCGGGCTAGGCAGCCTTTTTACACACGCGAGCAGAGGTGGGTAGAGCTGAGCTCTGCAGCAGCAGTGCTGGGGAACAGAAAGCAGAACATCTCTGTCCTCCGAGGGGATGGATGTCAACCATGCTCCAACAGAAGTTCTGCAGGGAGAGGCTGCTGGGAACACAAGAGCTGGGATCCCATCATGGCTTTGGGAGACTGGGTAGTGTGACCTTGTCAGCAGCTGGAAATCAGAGCCAACCTCAGACACCCCTGCTGATACACATACATAGTGTGCGCTGCGCCGACCCACACGGGCTTCCCCAGGGAGAGGCTTCTGTCTCTTCATGGCCTTAGGGAGCATCGATTGTCATCAACGAACATTTTCTGAACCCCTATGGGAATCCTCTTTTAAGAGCTCACAATCTAGTGGAGAAAGAGCTGGACAAAAGAATTTAAGAGGTGCTAAGACAGAGGTGTAGGAAGAGACCATCAGCTGCTTGGATTAGGGGAGGGTAGAAGGAAGGCTTTGAGGTGCAGCTATTGATACTTGAGCCAAGCCTTCCACATGAAAGGTGGCTGAATCTAGAGTTCATGACTCTTTCATTGTCTAGTGGTATGACTGCTGCACCCACCCCTGCATACAGGGAGAGGCTTCTGTCTCTTCGTGGCCTTAGTGAGCAATGGCTTTACTTGGATTATTAAAGTATTGGGGTTTACTGCAAAAACTTAAAATATGGAAAAAAAAGCACAAAGTATTAAATGAATGTTGACCCAGACTGTATCATTCAGATTTAAACTATGAAACATTTATAAGGTTCTTTCTTGCCAGACATGCCTGTTAAGCACCCTCTGTGTATGCATTATGAGAATGGGATCACATTTTGCATTTGTTTCATACATATACAAATACATATATTTTAAGGATGCTTTACCATACATTGTTGCTGGCTCATCGTAACCTATGTGAGTTCATGTTGCCATTTTATTGGCTGTGTGGTTTTCCATACCAGAAGCTATGCTATTATTTAACCAGATTTATTTAGGGTCATTTACAATTGTTTCAAGTTATTTGGAATGGCTTGCAACTGTTGACAGTGGTCTTAAAGAATTAAAAGCTTCCAAGAAGACATGAGAGGGGAAGAAGGAGAAGAAGAAGGAGGAGGAGGAGGAGGGAGAGGGGAAGGGGAAGGAGAGGAAGAAGAAGGGGAAGAAGAATAGGAAGAGGAACAGGAAGAGGAAGAGGAAAAGGAAAAGGAAAAGGAAAAGGAAAGAGGAGGAGCAGGAGGAGCAGGAGAAGGGACTGAAGATGCCAAAGCGAGAAATAGGCAGCAGGCTTTGAGGAAAGCAAGTCATTCCCCGAAGCTGGAGCACAGGATACAGACGGCGTGAGAGAGCCAAGCTGGGAGAGGAGATGGACCACAAGCAGTGTCTTCATGGTCAGACTACAGCTTTGTGTTTGACCCTCTGTGCACATCACAAATTTGATGCAGCAGAGCGACACCAGCAGCTTTGTGTTTTAAAAGATTCCTCCTCTGTTCCTGAGCATGCTGTCACTGTCTGCACTCAAATCTTGGGGGCTTGTTCTAATCACTTTGGGAGTCACTTCCTGCCCAGACCAGTGACTGAAATCTGTGCCAGGGGCAGCAGATTGGTCCTGGCTTTGAGCTGTTGTCAGAGAGACCTGACTCTTTGGACAGCTAAGTTGGAAGCTCGGCTCAGCTCCTAGGTTCTTTCCACTGGTCAGTGTGCCTGGCTGCTGAGCAGACTGGCTCAGGGATGCATCTCAGGTGTGACCCTACGCGGACTTGGCCACAGCTGAGAGTACAGAGTACACGGATGGAATGGGCCTCAGGAGGTTGGTGTGATGTGAGGTGAGCATCGCCCCATTCCAAGGGTATGATTTCCAAATAAAAGATTACCACGAAATCCAAATGACTACCCAAGCGAAAGTGTAAAAGGGTTAAAGAAGGCAAATGCCAGGAGCCAGGTGGGGTCTCTCAGCCAAAGAGGGGAGCAGGAAATCAAGCAAAAGACACACAAAGTCAGACACCAGTCTGAGAAGTAGAGTGAGCCTGGGGGAAAGGGAGATGGGTGTGGAACCTCAGAGGAGGAAGGAAAGAGGGTGAGTTTTCTGAAGCTGAGTCTTGGAGGACTGCACAATGTGACTCTTGATCCTCTCTATTTTTCTTGATATTGCTTCAGCATTTTTTAACATTCCATCTTGATTTCTATTATCGCGGTGAGTTTCTCTGTGTGTGTTATTTCTCGGTGGTTACTCTGAATATTACAACACACGTATGTGACATTTCTCAGTCTGTCAAAATTTTATCATGTCAAGGAGAGAGGGGAAGCCTCACTTTTTTCTAGGTCCCTGTTATGGCCTGTATCTAGATGTCCCTCCAAAGCCCTATGTGCTCATAGGTGGGGCTTTTCGGAGGTGGCTGGAACTAGGGTATGTGAAAATGGATGAAGGGCGTGTGTTAACTAAATCAGTCCACTGACTGGTTTAGCAGGTGTAGCACAGTTCTGGGTGTGGATAACGGGAAGACTCTCTCTGGGTGTGGGTGGCACCATCCAATAGGCTTGTAGCCTGGATGGGATAAAAGGGAAAGGGAGGCTTGCTGCTCTTGCTGCTTCCTGCCTGATGTGCTATCATCTGTTTCTCCTCTCCCATGCCTTTGAGCCATGCCGCCACACTTGAAGCCAGCTGACTATGGACTGAAACCTCTATAAACTGTGAACCAAAGTAAACCTTTCAGCCTCTAACTTGTGAGTGTTGGATATTTTGCCTCAGCAATGAGAAAAGTGACTAAGACAGTCCCTTTAACTCTTCCACTTTGAATATTATTATCCTGTGCATGGGTTGGTGGTATGATTTTGTTTCAGCTCCTAAATATGATGCATAAAACTCCTATAAGAAAACAATAGTCTATTATTTATACTTGTTTTTCTCCTTTTCTGTTATTCTTTCTTCCTGTTACTCAGACGTTATTTCATCATTTTCTTTTTATCTGCAAAAGTTCTTAATTTTTTAAAGGTGGGCCTGCTAACTAATACATTCCTTCGGTTTTTCTTCATCTGGGAACGCCTTTGTTCACCTTCATTTCTGAAGCATAGTTTCACTGAGTGTGGAGTTCTTGACTGATTTCAGACAAGAAATTTGCTGGTGTTTTAACTGATGTTCCCTATAAATGAGATGTCATTTCTCTCTTATTTTGTGAACTTTGTCTTTTTCAGATTTTTAGTTGTGGGTGCTATGGTTTGGATTTCATTGGGTTTATCTTACTCAAGGTTTCCTGGAATCCTTGAATCATGTTTAGGTATCTGCATTGAGTCACTTTCCTGTCCCTGGGACAAAATACCTGACATTCACAAGGTAACGCAGAAGAGGTTCATTTTGTCTTATGGCTCTTGTGGGTTCAGTCAATGGCAGCCTCCTTGGAAGAAAGAGCATGATGACAGAAAGTCAGAAATGAGAGACAGAGAGAAAGAGGGGGTGGAGGAAGGAGCTGGGGACAAGGATACATCTTCCCAGGTCACACCAAGTGTGACCAGTCTCTTCTGACCATGCCCCACATCTGAACACATGGGACTTTTGGAGGACATTTTAGATCTGAATCTTATCAGTCTCCTATCAAATTTTGGAAATTTTCAGCTAAGATTCTTTCAAATACTAATTTAAGTTCTCTCCTTTTCTTCTTCTTTTTTGATACTTCAGTGACATAAATGTTCCTGAAACTCTGTTCTCTTAAAAAATTTTTTTACAGTCTCCTGTTTTCTGTTATTCAGACTAGGTGGATTCTATTGATTTGTCCTCAAATTCATAGATTCCAGCTTCTGTCATCGGTATTCTTCTATGGCTATAATTTGTGTTATTGTACTTTTAAGCTCTATAATGTCCTTTCAGTTCTTTTTTATAACTTCTATTTCTTAGCTCAGCCCTTGTTTTCCTCATTTGTTTCAAGATATTTTGTAATTGATTGCTGGAGGATTTGTGTGAAGGCTGCTTAAAACGGCCATTAGATAAAGCTGACATCTGATTTGTCTCCTGTTGGTATCAGCTCATTGTCTTTTTCATTCAAGTTGTAATTTCCCCAGTTCTTGGTATAATGGGTGATTTTCCTTTGTATCCTGGATCTTTTGTCTATTACATGTGGAGACTCGGGGCCCTATTTAAATTTATTCTGGCAGCCAGTTGCCCTCTTTCTGTGTAGCATGCAAGTCCTGGTCCTCTGTGCCAGCAGCGTCCTCAGAACCTTTGTGACATGATAGTGACCTGCTTGGTGTAGCTGATGCTGCTGGGCTCTCATTAGCCCTAGTGGGCGCTGACTAAAGGTGCAGGGAGGGCTTTTCCACAGCAGATGCCGGTGTTTCTGGGTGGAAAAGGGGACTCTCAGGCCCTCATGGCTCCCTAGCCACGCTGCTCTCAGTGGCTGGGTCCCTGCCACCCTGTCTGTCCACCTTCTTCTAGCTGGAAATGGAACCCCATGTCCAAGAGGATGAAGAGGCTTCTAGCAGGACACTGCTTGCCTCTGGGTGGGAAAGCAATACCTGGGCTGGGCCACCTGTTGCTGATGGGAAACTCCTGCTGTGGTCTCACTTTCCCTCAGTCTCTCATGGGCGAGGGGAACATTGGCTTACAGGGACGAAGTGGTTCTCAGAACAGCCAGCACAAAGGGACCTCCCCTGTGGCCTCTTCTTAAACTGGAGGATCCATGTGGACAGGTGAGAGCTGGTGGGAAGAGCAGCACCTCCCAGAGTCCTCCTCCTCAGTGTGGCCCGTGACCCACAATCAGCCTTCTGTCCCCTGAGAGCACTACTGGGCTCACCTGGGGTTTTCTACATGGTCCATCCAGCCGGGGTGAGAAAAGGACCATGTGGGCCACCTCTGTTCCTAGGTAGGCGATCGGGAGAGGCCCAGTCTGTTTCTCCTGTCCTTGTCCTCAGCTGGAGAGAGGTCATTATCTTCTCTACTCCTGCCCAGCCACCCTGGTTCCTCCTCTGCACTGCAACTGGATGCATCCTGGCTTCGAGCGGCCAGTTAATTAGACTTGCAACTGCCAGCTGAGAGAGTGGACAAACATGGGAGGAAATTGTCAGCGGCAAAGAAGAAGGGAAGGGAGGGGGCGGGGAACCGGCAATTTGTTGGAGGCAATGAAATGAAGCGAGTTATGCCTCCTGCTAAATTACCATATGTGCTAATTGTATATGCACCAGTAATTGTTGGCTGCTGCTCATTTACATTTGATTATTATATTTGCTGTTTTTTAATTGCATTTGAATATTTCTGCCGCTAATACCATTGAGATCATCATTAGCTGTCAGAAATTCTCAGAGCTTCTTCTGCTAATGAAATGCAGATCTGCTACCAGAGCCTTCATCTAATCCAAATAATGACAGCCGCAGTTGCGATGATGACAATAGTAATAAGAATGACTGGTCAGTGTCCATTGGGTCTCTGGAGCTGTCCTAGGTACTGATTCACCAGAGAGTGCAAAATCTTGCATTTAACAGAATTAAGGTTCGTTACTGGCTCAGTTCTTACTACTGTGTGACTTTAGGCAAGGTACTACTGTGTGATGTTGGGCAACGTTCTAACCCTCTCTGACCCTCAACGTCCTCATGTCTAAAAAAGCATACGCTGAAGAACTATTATGTAGAACTATGAACAGCACTAGGTTAGAAGGCCTGGCATGTGGCAAGGGCTTAGTAAATGGTGACTGTCATTTTCCCCATTCACCCAGAAGCCTGATGGTCTCTATCTTTGCCAAGGGCCCAACATCACTCCCTGGGCTGATGCAACTACTCCCAGCTGAAGTTGCTGGCTTCTCCCCATCTCCACTAGCTGCTTCACAGTCAGTCTCTCTATCTGGGTGCACGCCTTGTCTCTGCTCACAGATTCGATGGCTCTCTGCAGCCTGCAGGGCAATTTCCAGGCCTCAAAACTGCACAGACAGGGCCAGGCTGGGGCGATGGGCAATGGGATGAGCCACCCAGATCCCTGGAGGACTGCAGGGCATGCTGAGGACACAGGTTCAGAGCAGCTTTGGCTGCAAACCACTGCCTTGGCCAGGGTGTCACCTTCTCGGGGCCACCCCAGTAGAACACCCGGCCCTCTGCACCAACTCCAGAGAGCTGTTCAGCTTCGGAGCACCGTGAGGTCACTGAGGCTTCAAAGGCATGCACCAAGGCCAGCTGCTTTCTCCACTCTCCTCTGCCTCTTTCCTGCAAATGTGGGTCACCTTGGGTGTCCTGAATTAGGTGTCCTCTGTATATTTCCACCTGGTGATTTCTACCCCAGAGTCCACTCCCTAAGTAACCACCTTGTAGCACAGGTTGCTTTGAAGATTTGCCTGCCTCGTTGGCAAAAGACATGGGCCAATGTCTTTGCTTCCCAAAGGCACCATTCCCTGACAGTTCCCTGCCTTACTCCTGCTTCTCTCCCTTTGCAGAAGGCTCTTTCCAATTCAGCAGCCCAGAGAGCCCCTGGGCTTCCAGCGATGCTCAGTTCGGATGACCACCCCTCCCGCACCATTCCAGGCAGTCAAGGCCTGGGTCCTCAGGGCCTGTGAGGCCTGTCTGTGCCTTCAGGCAGTGCCGATCTCACTGAACTGTGACATCCTGATTAGCTGTCTGCTTCCGGCCCACCTGTGTGCCCCTTCTGGACACATCTCAGTCACCACAGTGCCAAGGCCTGGTGCACGACAGGAGGTTAGCAAACTTCTGCTTAATGTACAAAAATCTCCCCATGCCCAGTGCTGGGAGACGGATGGGCACTTGGTGAGGATACTGCTTATTTGCACTGTTGGGAAAACAGTATGATTTGGAAGCTTACTCTCTGTTTCACTTAACGAAGACTTGCAGAAAGTCTTGAGAAGCTGTAAATTGTGCTGCATAAGGTCCTGAGTGTGTGTGTGTGTGTGCGTGCGCACGTGTGTGTGTGTGTGTGTATCAGTTCTTCACTGCAATGAGCTACTCCAGCACAGGCTCCTTGTGGAGAAGAGGAGGTTTATTCCACGCATAGCTTTGGAGGGTCAAATTCCAAGACCCAGGAGCAGACATCTTGAATGTGAGCAGAGAAGAGGATGGGGTGGAAGAGTCATTCTCTGTGTAACCTTCTCCAGCGAGAACTCCCACAGGGATCTATGAGAAACACCTCACACACTGAATGACCTAAAGAGCTCGCACTGGGCCCCAGCTCCCCAAGGGTCCCCCACCTCCCAGCAGCGCCTTAGTCGTCATGGACCCTGGGGAGACATAAACCATGTTCCCACCACGAAGTGCAGGTGTCTGTGTTTGCCTATGGCCTCTGCAGGTCTCCACTGGAGGGTAAGCACTGTGGGGAGCAGATGAGGAGGCCTTGACTCCAGCTTCGACTCCCAGCATTGCACGTGTGAACTTCTTGGCACGGAACCATCTTGCCCCTCCTCTCTTCCCATAGTCATTGGACAGGTCTCTCCCTGTCTTCTTCTGTAGCCTTCCTGAGCCCTGGCAGCACGGCTAGAAACTCCAGGCTCTGTGCACTGAGGTCTCTGGATTCTATGCCTTACCATCCTGTTGACATCTTCTCTGCCCTGGTAGTGTGCTTTCCTGAAGGGTCCTCACCTCACACCGTTTTCCCAGGTGTGCAGGATCACCTAGCATTCTGCAGACTGTTTGGAAACTAAATTAAATCAAACCACACACCTGTATCTGGGAACAGCCGCTTGGTGAGCACAGACGTGGGCACCTACTACGTGCCAGGCAAGGATCTAGAGGCAAGGGCATTTGGAGAAGAGACAGAAGTAAGAATGCCTGTTTCTGGGGAGCTTCCTCTCTAAATGATGCGGGCAGCAAACAAAAAGGTATATGCAGTGTAAGAATAAGTGTCAGATGCTGTTAGGTGCTAAAGGAATAAAATGTAAGGGCTGTATAGGTAGATTTCAGAGAGCTTCAAGTTTAGATGAGGTGGCCAGGGAAGGATTTCATGAGAAGACATCGCTGAGTAAAGCCCTATAGGAGAAAGTGGGGTAGTTGCATAGATATCTGGGAGAAACACTCTCTAGGAGGAAGGCATGGCAAGCACAAAGGCCCTGGGACAGGTGTGTGCACTGGGTGGGGGGCTGGAGGAACAAAGGAGAGAAACCAGGAGGGGAGTGAGAAAAGTGAAGATGACATTAGGGGGAGAAGAAGGGACAGATCCTGTGGAGCCCTGTAGGGCATTTCAGGGAATCTGGCTTCACCCCTGCTTGAAATAGAAAACCCTGGCTGAGTTGAGCAGAGAGGAGTGGTAAGGGTTGGCTGAGGTTTTACAGGATGGCTCTGCAGCTGCACTGGGAACTGATGGACAGGGCCAGAAGCAGGATTGGGGTGACTAGAGAAGAAGCTATTATACACCCCAGGAGACAGAACGGTGACTTGGACCAGGGTGGGAGCTGGGGTGGTGGTGGTGAGAAGTGGCTGGATTCTGGATATTCTTGGGAGAAAGAGCAGATTTTCTTATGGTATAGGGAGCAAAATAAATAGAAGGATCAAGAAACACTGATATGTGGGGTCCTCCGTGGGGGAGAATGAGTTGCCTTTGTGGGGTTGGGGGTGCCTTTGAGAGGAGCAGACCCTGGGAAGGTGGACAGCTGTGCATGCCAGGCTCTGAGGCTAGTAAAACGATCATGCTCCAGGAACATTTACTGAGACGTGGATGCATGGCAGGCGCTGTTCGAATTCCTCTGATGGATTCACTCATGTACTTCCCCCCAAACTGGGAGGCATGGGCTATTATGATCCCAAAGTATTGTGAGGAAACTGAGACTTTCGAAGGTTGTGTCATCTACGCATGGTCGTCACATCACCGGTAAGTGACCATGAAGGTGAAGATTGTCAACTTGATTGGCTTGGGAGCTACCAACGGGATGGGTAGAGCACACATATAGGTGTGTTGCATGGATCATCGGGGTGGGGCCTTTGGGACTGTATCTGACCCCGGGCCCTCTCCTCCCCTGGCTACCGTGAACTAAGCAACTGTCTCCACCTGCCCTTCAGTAATGAGGTTCCTCTCCTAGAGCCAGTTTACCATGCACTGAAACTGCTGAAACTGTGCGCCAAAAACAGACCTGTCCTCCTTTGAAGTGTGGCCACCAGGTAAAGTGTCCCAGCTAGGACCTGAACCCAGTCATGGTCTACCCAAGTCTCTTAACACCAAGGATGAGACCCTTCTCAGTATCATTATAATTTTCTTTATAAAGTCTAACTTGATTCTCACAGCATTATTAACTCATAGGCTTCACACAGGCTTCAAGAATCTAACTATGTTCAGGTTCCTATGAACCGACTTGCTCAGTATACTCAGTGGGAACATCTCTAGGCACAGAAAGGTAAAGGAACTGAGCAAAGTCACACAGCCAGTAACAGAGGAGTTGGTGTTTGAACTCAGACAATCCAGCCACAGTCACACTCTGCCTTACTATATTGTTTAAAGAAGGTGGGGGACCGCTGGAGAGTTTTGAGGAGTTACAAGGTATGATTCAAAAGTGCCTCTGTACTGTGCTGAAAGAGCCCAAGATTGCAAGAGCACAAGGGTAGAAGTAAGGAGACCCCATGGCAGCTGGGTGAGTCCAGAGCTGAGTTCAGCTAATACAGAGCTGGGAGACTCACTCAACTTTGGGGTGTTCTCCAAGGGGACAGTGGGTCTTACCTGGACTATCACGAAAGAGAAACAGTGAGAAAGCATTCAGACAGACAGGGCAGCCAATGCTCAAACAAGGCTAAGTGTTTCAAGGATAATAGTGTGATAAGGTGTACCACCTTCCAAAAACTACAGGATGGATACACATTTTTCTCAAGAGCTCTACATTCTCCAAAGCAGATCATACTTTACATCATAGAGCAATCCTTAACAAATACAAACAAGTTGAAATAATTTACTGCATCTTATTGGATGAAAGTGAAATGAAATCAGAAATCAATGATAAGAGAAACCACAGAAATTATATCAACACGTGAAGATTGAACAATGTACTTTTGACCAATCAGTGGGTCACTGAAGAAATCAGGTAGGAATTAAAAATTCTAGAATCAAATGAAAATGGAAATACAACATACCAGGATCTCTAGGATAAAGTAAAGACAGTTCCAAGACAGAAGTTTATACTATGATTCCTACATCAAAAAATCAGAGAGTACCATAGATATTGTGAAAGTGAAAGGAAAGAAACTGCTCAAGAGGAAAGAACAACTGGGGTAAGGGAAAGGAGAAAAGAA
The DNA here is from genome assembly GCA_004363535.1 of Dasyprocta punctata. NCBI lineage: Eukaryota > Metazoa > Chordata > Mammalia > Rodentia > Dasyproctidae > Dasyprocta > Dasyprocta punctata. The sequence continues at coordinate 13,198 of RJWM01022672.1, forward strand.
AGACGGGAAAAAATATATAAAACATAGATAACTATACTACTAATCTCTGTTAGTTCATCAAAAAGAATGGTTTGTGCTTTCATTATTTGATTGTTTGATCATTTTTTCATTCCTATATCCTGTAATCTGAACAACTACTTTGAAGATAACAATATGCGGTATATTAACTGTTGTTGACATTCTATTATTTTGTTTTGAAAGTCTATCATTGTTTTTATTTTTTTTTATTTTAAAATTAAAAAGGTACTGATCTTGAAAAAAAAAACAGAGACATCTCAGATAACTTAAAATTGTATTTCAAGATCTTAGAAAAGCAAGAATAAATCAAAACCAAACCAACAGAAATAAAGACATAATAAAGATCAGAGAGGAAAGTAATGAGATAGAGACTAAAGAATAACATAACAGGGTCAATGAAACAAAAAGTTGGTTCTTTGGAAACAGCACAAAATGAATTCAACAACACATTTAAAAGATCATACATCATGATCATACTCAATGATCAAGATCATACACCATGATCAAACAAAGATGGTTCAGCATATACAAATCAAATGTAATGCACAACAAAAATGGAATCCAGGATAAAAAAAATCACAATATCCTCTCAAACGACCCAGAAAAATTTGATAAAATTCAACATCTCTTCATGATAAAAGCCCTCAAGAAACTACATATTGAATCATCACACCTCAATATAGTAAAGGACATATATGACAAAAGCCACAGCTAGTATCATTCCATGCAGAGAAAAACTAAAAACATTGCCTCTCAAATGAGGAGTGAAGCAAAGATGTCTACCTTTACCACTCTTATTCAATGTAGTTCTTGAAAATGCAGTTAGAGCAAATAGGTCATAGAAAAAAAAATAAAAGCAATGCAAAGAAAAGAAGGAGGTCAAATGATCCTTGTTTGCAGATGACCCTAAAGACTCAAAAGACTTTAGAGATGATAAATGAATTCAGCAATGCAGTAGGATATAAAACCAACATTGAGAAATCAATAGCTTTACTATATGCCAATAATGTGTTAGCTGAAAATGAAATCAAGAAAACTATTCCATTCACAATAGCTTAAAATAAAATACATGATCAATCTAACCAAGGAGGTGAAAGACCTCTACCACAAAAAATTTTGAATGCCAAAGAAAGAAATTGTAGAAGACATCAAAATATGGAAAGGATTCTTCTGTTCATGGATTGGCAGGGTTAATATTATCAAAATATAATAAAAATTGATCTACGGTTTCAATGCATTCCATTTCAACATCTTCACAAAACTAGTGGGGAGAAAAGCTAAAATTCATATGAAAGCACACAAGGCCAAGAACAGCTAAAGTAATACTAAACCAAAAGAGTAAAGCTGGAGGGATCACAACAGCTGGTTTCAAATTACACTACAAAGCCACAGCAACAAAAAATGACATGGTACTGTGACAAAAGTAGGTACATAGACCAATGGAATAGATGAGAGGATACAGCAACAAATCCATACAAGTACAGCTATCTGAATTTTTGCATAAAGGAGCCAAAAATACACATTGGAGAAGAGAGAGCCTTTTAACAAATAACTCTTGGAAAATTGAATATCTACTTGTAAAAAACTTAAACTAGATCCTATCTCTCACTCTACACAAAAATTAATTCAAAATGGATAACGGACCTATGAACAAAACCTGAAATTTTGAAACTGATAAAAGAAAGCATACAGAAATCCTTGAGGTCATTGGCATAGACAAAGACCTCCTGAATACAACATGAATAGCAGGAAGCAACCAATGAGACTGCACTAAATTAAAAAGCCTCTGTATAGCAAGGGAAAGAACTAACAGAATGAAGAGATGGCCTACGGCAGGGGTCTCCAACTCCCAGACCGTGGAAGGATACTAGGCTGCACAGACTGAAGTGAGTGGTGGGTAAGGGAGGAAGTGAAGGGGGCTTCATCTATATTCACAGCAGCTCTCCATCACCTGACTCACAGTGTGAACTCCACCTCCTGTCTGATCAGCAGCAGCATCATTAGATTCTCACAGGAGTGCGAGCCCTGCCATAAACTCCACACATGAAGGATTTAGGCTGTGTGTCCCATGTCCCTAGGAAAATCTAATGCCTGATGGTCTGAGGTGGAGCTGGGGCAGTGATGCTAGCCCTAGGGAGCAGCTGCAAACACAGTCTAACACTAGGTAAAAGGTTTGACTGCACAGAGACCATAAGAAATCACGTGCTTGCAGACTCAGATCAAAACCCTATTCGTGAGTGGCAAGTGACAAATAAGCTGCATCTGGTGGCTGGTTTTAAATTAGAATTCAACACTTACTTTAATCTGCATGTAGCCCTCCTGTTACTTACTCATAACTCTTTGTCTGCATTTCTTTCCCACACTGCACATTGATCTTAGTCATAGGTTTGGTAAGTCCATATGTGAACCCAAACCTAAACGAGGAAAAAACAAGTATCATTTGAGTGCTTCATTCAGAAGGGGAAAAAACTCAATGATAGAGAGCAGAAGAGTCTATGACTGTCACCAAAAAGGCTTCATTTGAAAGAAAAGATCAAGAGTCCTACTTAAATTATGGGTTCACTGCAACAAGTGATTCACATTCTCCAAGTCAATTTGGTGTAATATGAGACAACCAGCTATTCACCAAAGCCAAGAAATCTTCAAGATTACTTCCATACATGAAGACTAAGCACCCTGCATTAAGAGGTGAGTCTTTGGAATTTTTCAAGAGGGCAAAAAGTTAACATAAAGAACACAAGCAATTGTTGAAGGACACTGTTTCATCACGTGTCTGCATGGAGAACATCATTCTCAGGGGCTAACCACATTGTTAAAGCTGAGAAGCCCTTCACTATTGGTGAAGAGCTGATCCTGCCTGTTGTTAGGACATCTGTCATAAACCTTCAGAAAAAGCTGCAGTTCAAAAGGTGGTGCATAGTCCTCTTCTGGGGGTTACCATAGCTAGACAAATTAATAAAATATCAAAGGATATTGAGACACTATTGTTAGGATTAATGTCACCTTGGTTATAATTCAGGTTGATGAGTCTACTGACACAGGCAAGGCAACGATGTTTCTGTGTGTTATATTTTCAGGAGGCTGTGCATGAGGATATGTTATGTACACCTTTGTTGCTAATCAGCTCCAAAAATATAGAACTCAAATTTTTGAGTAATCATACATCAAGAAAACAGAGTTGGTCATTTTGTGCTGGTGTATAGATGTATTGAGCAGCTGCCATGACTGAACAACCTTTTGAACTGAACAAAGTGATCACTTCTAAATATGAGTCTATGCAGTGTGACATTCATACAGAAATGATGGCTGGCCAAAAATGTCACCTGAACTTAATAATGCTTGTAGGATGTGATTAAAATTATCACATTAAAGTGCATGTCCTTAACTCACATCTGTCCACGCACCTCTGTGAGGAGATGGCCATTCTTCTCTTATACACAGGAGAGTGACAGCTTTCTAAAGGTGGATCACTGGTGAGAATTTCTGAGTTATGAGAACCACTCCACAGATTTCTTTCAGAAATACAGTGATCACTGGCAGCACATTTCAGGGACACAGAATGGGTCATAAAACTTGCTTACTTCTGTGACATTTCCAACCTATTCAAAGAACGCAATCTATCACTTCAGGAGAGAACAACAACTGTGTTCATATCAGCAAATAAAGTGGTTGCATGTAAAGACAAACTAAATTATGGGGTTGAAAGGAAACATTAAGATTTTTTATATGTTTCAAACACTAGCAGAGATTTTGAAAGAGATTGAGCCCGGGCCCTCTTTCTCCCAGCTGGTGCATTATCATGCGACTCAGCTTTCAAAGGAGGTTGAGCATTATTGCCTACCCGTCCCCGAAAAGAACTAGGAAGGAAGGCATAGATTCATGACCCATTTGTGAATTAACCAGGTGCATCAACTTTGTCCATGGCAGAAAAGGATCACCTTCTTGAAACTGCAAATTATGGTGGCCTTTAAAGTTATGTTTGAAACAACTTCAAATTTCCATATGTTCTCAATTAAAACCAAGGTCAAATAACCCAAGTTTGTCACAAAAACAATGAAAAGTCTGATTTCATTTCCAACATCCTATCTTTGTGAAGCAGGGTTTCTTGTACAGACAACAATGAAAATAAAATTCTGGAGTAGATTGGAAATAAACAGTACATTTAAGTTGTCACTGTCTCCTATCACTCCTAGATAGAATGAGCCAGTTGTAGCAAAACAAATTTAGGGTTCTCTCTGATTCTGTATTATGGTTACTGGTATAATATTTCATTATATATTACAATGTATGTTACAGATTGAAAACTGGTGGTCAACTTAACACCAGCTGAATTAAATCAGCATGGTGCTGAGTGTAGATGGCCCACCTGAGGAAAGTTGCCAGCATAAAAGGAGATGCGGAGAGGAAGAGTGTGGCACTGTGGGTTCTCCTAAGTGTTGCTGTTTGGAGCCATTGGTTCTCCTGGAGGAGCTTGTCATGCTGGCTTCCCTGATATGAATTCAGTCATTATCATCAGAGGAGCTCAGGACCTTGTTGCTGAGAATGGCAGTGGTTCACTTTGGGGGAGCTCTGGCCCTTATGCTGAGCACTGCTTCCTGGCTCCGGAGGAGATGTGTGCTGTTAAATCTCCTGGAGAATCTTGTCATGCTGGCTTCCTGACCTGTACTCAACTGTTCTCATTGTCAGAGGAGCTCGGGACCTCATTGTCACTGAGGATGGTTGTGGTACTTTTCTGGGGAGCCCTGGCTCTTATTCTGAGCATCGCTTCTTGGCTCCAGTGTAGAACCCTCAATCTACTAGCACAGATCCTTCAGCCTGCTGGCACAGACATTCTAGCTTCCACTGCTGACCTTTGGGCCTTCTCAGTGCAGATACATAAAACAGACTTGCATGAATCATTGTCGTGGGCTCTAGACCTCCAATTGGATGCATGGGAGGTATTGTCATGGGCTCCAGGTCTTCAGCTGGACTCACGCAGGACATTACTGTGGGATCCAGGCCCTTGGATGGATTTTCTGTGTCCTTTGTGTTGTGGACAGATTTCCTGCACTTTCTTGTATTTAACTCTGGGTGACCATCATAAAATAATAATAAAAATTCTGTGTCCTGTATGTAATTGTTCTCCTTGCAACCCCTGACTACAACAATGTAACAATAATATAAATGAAGTATACAATAAATATAACACACTGAATCATCCTGAAATCATTACCTGCCCTGTTCTATGGAAAAATTGTCTTTTATGAAACTGGTTCCTGGTGCCAAGAGGACTGGGGACTGCTGGCCTGCAGACCAGGAGAAAATCTTTAAAGCTACTCTTCCAATAGAAGATTAATATTGAAAATATATAAAGAGCTAAAAAAAAGCCCACTAAAAATTGAATAATAAATGGACAACTTAATTGAACAAACACTTCTCAAAAGAAGTACAAAAAGCCAATAAATATTTGGAAAAATGTTCACTTCTTTAGCTACCAGATAAGTGCAAATCAAAACTATATTGATATTCCATCATACACCAGTCAGAATGGCTATCGTCAAGAACACAAAAACAATAAGTGCCAGAAAGGATGCACAGAGAAGGGAATCTTTCTACACTGCTAGTGGGGATATAAATTAGTACAGTCGCTGTGGAAATCAGTATGGAGGCTCCTTGATGAAATAAAAATAGAGCTACTACTTGATCTAGCTATACCACTCCTCAGTATACACCTAAATGAATTACAGTCAGCATATTATAGGCATACCTGCATACCCATGTTTATTGCTGCACAAAGCTAAGATATGGAACCAGTCTAGGTGCCCACTGACACACAAATGGATAAAAAAAAATGTGATACATATACCAAACAGAGTATTAGGCATCCATAAGGAGGAATAAAATTTTGTTCTTTGCAGGAAAATGGATGGAACTGAGACTATATCATGTGGAGTAAAACAAGTCAGACTCAGAGAGACAAAATATTTCATGTTCTCCTTAATATGTGGAATCTAAAAGAGATGCCAAGAAAGTAGCAGGGAGACTTTTATTAGACAAGAGGAAAGGAATAAGGGGGAGGGATGGGTGCTTATTAAGAGGGATGCATAAGAGCACAGTTGGACTGACCCTCCCTCAATGTGAAACTAGGGGGCAAGGAACGGCAAAGGGAGTGGGGGGGTGACAGTGATCAAAGTAGGTTATGTGCATGTACAATTCTGCCAAAATGAAACCGCTTCATCTGCATATTCAATATAAAAAAGTGAAAAGGAAGAATAGCTGAACTAAGCCAACTATCACATGTCTATGTATTCATATGGGAATAAGGGATAAACTTAGAAGAAAAAATAAGTCTGCATTAAAGGATGCACTTTGGAGTGAGTGGCAATTGAAGAATGCTCACCATGGGCTCCTCCTGGCTTCCTGCTCTCTCCCTACACCACATAACCTCCAGCTTTTGTCCTGGGAGCCGAAGTGCACACACTGTGTTAACAGTGTCGATAGTTTTCAGCCTCTGGTAAAACATTTTTGTCAATTAAATTTCACACATACCTCAGAGATGTGGTCTCTGGTTTCAAAGACATTGTGTTTGAGGGATGAAATGCTAGCAAATGCCATGGGCAATCAGGAGCCACTGGTCACTGTGTGGTCTTGGGAAGGTTGTGTCCTCTCTCTGGGCTTGATGTCTGTGTTGCCAGCACAGACATGACACCCTGATGAGATCAAAGTCGACCTCCAGAGTCATGTCCCTCAGCTTCCTCCCACCGCTGTCAGGTTAACAGAGAGCTAAAGTCACTATCGACATGCAGTGTGGTCCTTAGGGGCTGGCAATGCCTTTGCACATGTTAGGTGCTCTGTGTATTTTACTCAGTGAATACAAATTGCCCAAAAGGTGTGAGTGCATATGTTCACTGTGGGTGACAGTATTCACAGCAGTATTATTCACAACAATCTCAAACAATAAGCAACTCAGTTGTATAGCAAGAGCACAATAATGAACTAAATGGCAGAATATTCACATGGCAGAATTGTACACAGCAGTTAAAAAGGATGTGTTTCTGATACAAGAGTGCACAGATGACATTATAACATTAAGACATTCTGTTAAGTGAGAGAAGGCAGATATAAGAGAATATTTCTTCTATGATGCTACTCATAGAAAGCTTGAAAAGAGGTCACACTAATGTTTAGTGATGGAGACTGGACTCTCAAGGGAAGGAGGGATCTGCTAAGAGGGGATAATTTTCCACATCCTCATTGGGTGGCTGTAACAAAGGTGCCAACATGTATAAAAACTTACTGAGCTGTAGGATCACAACTAATTCACTTAACTGTATATATGTCATTTCAACTAGAGCAGTAAAATTTAAAAACCTTATGAGATAAATCTGAATTAACAGAAGAAGGAAATCAAATGGTGCGGGTTCCAAAATAACACAAGATCTCTGCAGGTGCACGTTATTAAGCATGTCTCTGAGACACCAAACCCCAGAAGCATTCTTACACACAGCAACAACTGACATGCAGGCACGAGACCCGCCCCGTTCTCAGCCTGGCCCTGGAGAGGCAGGCAAGGTCCTTCTGCTCCGTGCTGCCAGGGGTCCACACTCACTTTCCTGCAGCATCAGTCTCAGTGTAAAGCGATACGCAGCTACGCTGATTATGTGATTAATGTCAGTCTGGTGGGTCCCCTTGGGCTATGCCATTGAGCGGTTGTCTGATTTTGCATATCGTGGAATCCCCAGCATTCCCAACATCCAGCTGAGTGTCTCAAAGATGCTTAATGAGTGATTTTTATAGCAATAAATGAGGAATCCTGCAAATGGAATATTTGTGGAGGCTTGAAAATAATTCAAAGGGAAACCCAGAATGGAAGCCTCTACTGTGTTTCATGAGCTGCAGGCTTCAAGCGTATTTTTTATAATCTTACAAAATATCTGGGTAAAACCTGAAAAACTGTATCAAAGAACATAGTACCTATGAGATTAGAGGACAAGACGAGACTGTAATCAAGGTGATTAGAATCAGGCAGTTTACAGTCTGTTCCAGCTAAATTTAAGTAACAGTTCAATAAGAAAATGTTACCCAACAATTCCCAAATGATTGGAAACAAAAACAAACAAACAAAGGAAACAACTTTTCAGAATTCATGGGCCAAAGTGGAAATTATGATGGAAATTAGGAAATTAGAAAGTAACTTGAACTGAGTGACAGTGAAAACATGACATTACAAGTTGTGTGACACAGATAAAGTAATGCTTAGAAAAACTTTACAGCCTTAAATGCATCGTGGAAAGGAAAACAAATGTTGAAAATTAATGATGAACCTATTAATTTAAAGAAAACTGAAAGGATAAATAAATCCTGAAATGTTGTGAAGTGGGGTCAAGTGGGAAGGGGAACGAAAGAGGGGGTAGGGGGGAAGGAAGGAAGCGAAAAGAAAGAAAAAGAATAGAAAGAAAAATGGCAACAAAGTTTCTGTAAATAAGGAGGGTTGAAAGGAGGAGAGGGAAATGGGAAAAAAAGAAGAATCAAGATATATCATGACAGGTACAAATGTCCTAGGATGAATGTTATCATTATGTATATCTAAAATGTACAATACCAATAAAACTAATTTCAAAGATCCTTAGAGAAAAAAATATTAACAAATTACCAGTTAGGGAACAATTTTTTAAAGGAAAGCATCAATGAAATAAAAACAAATGTAAAACATAGAAGACCCATAAACCTGGAAGTTGTTCTTGGAAACCACTAATTTATAACTTCCTGGCAGCATGGATGAGAAGAAAGAAAATAGGGAAACGATATAAATGACATAGGGAATGAAAAAGAAGGGGTATCATTATGAATTTCATAGTCATTCAAAATAGAAAAAGCGATGCATTTAAAAACGTAGGTAAATTAAAAATTTTACGCGTGCATAACTTACCAAAGCTAACATGTGGAGAAATGGGGAAGTTAAATACCTATATAAAATACAAGTACTTCGCTAGTTTCTAGAGATGTCAGATAAAGAAGCTACTGTGTCTGTTCAAAAGACACTGAGCATTGAAAGTAAGTGCAGTTGGAGGGCCAGCTCGGCTTCGCAGAGGCTCTCCTCAGGTAGAGTTGGGGAGAGGGCTCCCAGGAGAGGGAACCCCACGTGCTCAGCCCAGGAGCCAGCAGATCTCGCAGGTTAGTCCCACACTGCTGGACTCTCCCCAGAGGCCTCCCAGGGGGCAGCTGGGGAAAAGTGTACGAGGGCCAGATTTTGGTGACCCTGACAAGCCAGGAAGAAGAGTCTGCAGTTATTTGGGTGTGTGGGAGCCACGCAAGCTCCTGGGAAGATGATGGTGGAAGTGGAGGTGGAAGGAATGGGAGAAACAGATAACTAGAGAGAAACACAGGCAGCAGGCAGCAGGTTACCACAAAGCTGGTGGAGCAGAAAGAACACTCGCCTTTACTCAGCCCACTCAGTGCTAGGTCGCACGCTGGGTAGTCACTGTGTGTAACGCGCGATGAGGAGTCTCCATGTCGGAAACGGGAGACTAGAGCACAGGCTAAACAGATTGACCAATAACACACGAGTCAGAACGGATACATGGGTTTTCAGCCAGGCGTGACTCCAAGCTGCCCGGCTCTTTCTCTTTATTTTCTTGCTCTCTCCAAAAGCTGGGTGGGTGACAGTGACAGCCTAGGAGATAGGGGATGGGAAAGGGCAGTAGAAAGGCAGGCCGGGACATAGACTGACCAAATGGCAAGGACAAAGAACGAGGACAGAGCTGCAGATGATCCGCAGGTGGGACCACTCATCGTCTACCCAGTATCACTCTACCCAGTGCCACTCATCATCTACAGTACACTCATCAACTGTCCAGGGCCACTCCACCCAGTACCACTCATCATCCAGCCAGTACCACTCTATCCAGTACCATTAATCATCTACCCAGTACCACTCTACCCACGACCACTCATCATCCACCCAGTACCACTCATCGACTAACCAGTACAACTCATCTACCAGTACCACTCATCATCTACAGTACATCCATCATCTACCCACTACCACTCTACCCACTACCACTCATCACCTACCCAGGACTATTCATCAACTATCCAGTACTACTCACCATCTACTAGTACCACTCATCATCTATCCAGTACCACTCATCATCTACCCCAGCACCACTCTGTCCAGTACCATTCATCATCTACCAGTACCACTCATCAACTACCCAGTACACTCATCATCTACCAGTACCACTCATCATCTGTATAGCACCACTGACCATCTGTCAGTTCCACTGTCTGGGATGGCACACAGTAGTATTGGCTCTGTTACATTGAGTACAGATGATAATCCAGCTCTTTCCAGTGGGAACAGCTGCTGGGACATCGGGCCTATGAACTTCAGTTTTCTTTTTTGTAAAATGAGGACATGGAAACCAATCCCACAGTGTTCTTGAAACAACTGAAGATTCCTTGTCCAAAGTGCCCAGCATAGGTCCTGGCACATGGAGGATGCTGCCCGACTGGGGCTGGCATAGCCAATGTAACAAATGCCCAGCAGGCAGTTGTGCTGGGGAAGGAATGGGATAGAGAAGGGATTCTGGGCATAGAAAAGGTATCATGTCCCAGAAATGACTCCTTTTCTCTCCTACTTCTCAAAGCAGCTCCACCAGGGCATCTGAGGAGAAACCTTGCAGCCCACACTCAGCTGAGCTACGTTTCTCCAAAAACTACTTGGGGATCCATTCCAGGCGGGGAAGATGAAGACGTGTGAGCCCCACACAGGTCCGTTGACAATGCATGCTCTCTTGGGGCTTCTGCATAACCTCTGAGGAGCAGGACACCATGGGGGTCCCCCAAGACCTGGAAGTTGGTGCACACACTGAGGGTGACATTTTATCAAATGTCACAGAATAAACTGGGGGAAGAGCCAGGTTGAGAAGTCAGATTTTCTGACTATGGGAAATGGGGCTTTTAATCCATCTCTGGGCTTGATATCCAAATGAAAGCATGAAATCATACTGAAAAAGTTACTTAATCAACACTAAATCTACATTTATCTGTGAGTTTTAGATTGCTTTGGATGTCTTCTAGCCCTGCGGATATACACAGAAGCACTGATCATCTAAGCAGTACCACCAATCATCTACTCAGTACACAGTGCTTCTTCAGTAGACTAATTTCTGTCATAGCTCCTTGTAATTTTATAGCCCAAAAAATTTCAGTTCACACTCACCCCCCAGTTATCAATTTTTTTATTTTAAAAACAAAACAAAAAGGATAGAAACAATACAGAATTTCAAAAAATAGTAAGAGATTAACACTAATTAATATTTTGCATATTGTTATCTTAGAAGTAGTTGTTCACATTACGAGATTTAGGCATAAAAATGATCAAATAATTGAACAGTGAAAGCACAAACTGTTCTTTTTGATGAACTTACAGAGATTAGTAGTATAGTTATCTATCTTGCATACACACACATATATCCATGTGTATATATATATATATATATATATATATATATATAATTTCATACAAGTATCTAAGAAGTATCCAAAGGAGAGAAAGAGAGGGAAGAATGAAGCGGGAATGAAGTAGGGCAGGAGGGAGGGTGAGGAGGCGAGAGTGTAGTTGAGTAGAGCTTGAGTTCTAGAATCACAGGTGCCGAGTCTGAATCCTGTCTCTCACCATGTGGACCTTTTTTTCTCGCTGCTAAGACAAAATATCCAACACCAAAAGTTCAAAAGGGAATGGTTCATTTAACTCACAGTTTGTGGAGGTTTCAGTCCATAATCCTCTGACTCTAAAGCAGGGTGGCACACGGCAGACAGGCAACTGTTCATGGCAGCAGAAGATAACAAAAGCAACAAGAGACCTTAACAGAGCCTTTCTACCCATTTTATCTTATCCAGACCATTGAAATTATGGCAGTGCCAAACCAAACGGTGGACTGATTTAGTAATCACACACCCTTAGTCCCAGCATCACACACTCTAGATTCAGCCACCTCTGAAAAAGCCCTATGACCACATGAGGCTTTGCAGGGAGGGACCTAACCATAACAAACTATAACATTCTATCCCTGGCTTCTCAAAGACCCACGCACATCTCTTTATGCAAAAAGCATTTAGTCCATTCTCAAGAGTTTCCAAAGCCCTAACAGTTTCAGCACTGCTGAAAAATTCAAGTCCAAAGTCCCCTCTGAGATTTAAGGCAAATTCTCAGCTGTGAGCCTCTGTACAAATGACAAGAAAGTTAAGCACTTCCAACATTCAATGGCACAAGACAGACATTTCCATTCCAAAAGTTACAAACAAGGGGATACAAAGGAATGAGACAAAACCAAGTCCAAAATCAAGCAGGGCAAACATTAAGTTCTATAGTGCCACACGCAGCATCTGAGATGCTCCGTGGTGAAATGCGAACTCTGAAGGGCCTGGGTGGCTCTGCTCCTATGGCACTCTCAGTGGTTGTAGCTCCCATGGCTTCTCTCTTGGGCCACTCTGGTCCCTCCTGGCAGTTTTCCTGAAATGATTCGTGTTCCTAGTTTATCCAAACTTCTGGGGTCTCTACTGCACCTTCAGCTTCACACTCACAGCTTCACACACTGTCCCCTGAGGGGCACACTGCCTGGTCTCCCAGGCCTTCTTCTGAAACATGGGTGGAAGCCTTCCTGAACCCACAACTCTTCCATTCTGCATGAACCTGAAACCAGTGCCATGTGAATAATGCAGAGGTCTGCTGCCAGCAGAAACAGCAGCCAGGCTTCTCTCTCTCTTGGATGCAGGGGTTGAGTGTCTGGATCACTGAGCACCCTGAATCCAATTCTGAGGAACAAATTCTCTAGGGCCACCACCCTTTTGGAACTTGATGTTCTGCAGCCTTTTACGCAAAGCAAAATCTTTCACTTTTTCAATTTTGAGGCTGCAAAGTGTGGAGTCCTGCTGCTTGTTGTGATGTCCTCAGGCCATTTTTCTATTCTCCTGCTCAGCAATCAAGATCTCCTCTGCTCTATCTTTGCAGTCTACAGCTTTACTGGAGCTTCCTTTCTGGCCAAACTCACAACATTTTAAATCATTCTGTTAGGCTCTATGTTCTTGATTTTCAACAAAGATCTGGCTAAAATCCCCCAACAGTAGCTATATCACCTCCTCAGCATTCAACTACTTTGAAATTTCTTCTACAAGATTAATTAGTCTGCTGCCCTTAATCTCAGTCTCAGGCAAAGTCTCTAGACTTTCCAAAGCATAACACACATTGTCTGGAGCCCAGCAGCCAGTGTAGTCCTTCCCATCAGAAACCTCCTGAGCCTGGTCTTTACTGGCTTTATGGTCTTCTGACCAGAATCCCCCATACAGTACAGCCTAAGGCATTTCAGCACTCTTTTTTCAGGTGGCATCTCCGCACACTTCCTAACTCTTCTACAAATCAGTTCCAAAGCCTCTTGTGCCACATGCAATGGCCCCACTACCAAAATCTGCCTTAGTTACATTTCCCACTGCTGAGACAAAATATTCAGCACTCAAAGTCAAAGGGGGAAGGTTTATTTAGCTCATAGCTTGTAGAGGTTTTAGTCCATGATCTGCTGACTCCAAAGGGGCAGCTATTCATGGTGGTGGAAGACACCAAAAGTGACAAGAGACTTTAACAGAATCTTTCTTCCTCTTTTATCTTATGTAGACTACCAAGATTAGGGCAGTGCAAAACCAATCAGTGGACTGAGTTAGTAATCACACGCCCTTAATCCCAGCATCACACACTCTAGATACAGTCACCTCTGAAAAAGCCTTATGACCACATAAGTGGAGACATCTAGACACAAACCATAATACCAGGTCACTCTGCCTCCCTGATCTCCCTTGATATGCAGGGGCCAAACTCCAGCCAGCAGGTATGATGAGCTTCTGCATGTACTTTGCAAAGAAGGACCTTGAGACTCGGAGGTTGGGTGGCTTGCTGCGGACTCACAGTGAGAATGTGATGCAGCCTAGCTCAACAGCCGCTGTCCCACGTCAGCCCACAGCCTCACCAACTGTGGTGGAGACAGGCAGACATCACTTAGGACAAGTGGGTTTTCCATGGTGTCAGAGCCCTCAGGACATGAAGCTCCCTGCAGTACACCAGCAGGCTATAAAGGTGTCACATATTTTACCAGCAAGGGCTTCAGTGACTCATTCCAGCTAACAAGCAAAGTGCTTGCTTCTAGCAGCAGAGGTTAGGAGGAGGAGGTAGAGAGGCAGGAGGAGGAGGACGAGGAGGAGGAGATGGAAGAGGAGGAGGAGGATAATTCAGGGAGTGAAATGATGTTGATGTAAGAATGGCCACTTCATTCCAGACCCCCTTCAGGCAGAACCTTTGAAAGGCTGAAGGATCTTCAACTGTGATAAGAACAATCACAGCAAAACATCTTCTAAGTAACTCTGATACACAGATGCTTCGTGTATATTCAAACCAGCACTTTCCTTTACCTCCTTGTGAGATGTCTTGCCCTCTGGTGCCCAGAACATCTAAACTGTCACTCTCCAGGGGTTAGATTCTTGGGAACTGGAGCCTGGATTCTGGTTTGGAGGACATGTTGTTCATCCTTTCAAACATTATTGGCCCCTACCCCGAAGGACTGAGGAACCTGTGGGTGTTTCAGGTATGAAGGGCAGTGAGTGACATGGTGGAGGCCAGTCTCAGGCACACTGTGAGTTCTAATTCAAGGAAAGCAATGATTTAAATATGGCTGAGTGCTGGAGGGGGTGGGGGACAGTAAATTTGAATGAGTTGAGCAGAAGAAACAAAGGGCAGAGTGTTTGGGTGGAAGGGCCAGCAGGACAAAGTCCAGACTCTGGCAGGGTAAGTAGGGGATGGGCTATGTGAGGGGCAGGCAATGACCAAGTCATTTGGGACCCAGAATGCCTGGTGCAAGGCTTCTGCTTCATTCTGCACAGCAGAGTCAATGGGTCCAAAGGATGCAGGGACATGAATCAACTGTGGCCCCCTGGGTCACTCTACAGGTATCTGGAGACTAAGGTGGGACTGAAAAAACACAGGAGGTTTAGGGTTTTGACTTTGTCATTGAGGATGTCACAGCGAAGCAGAGAGCAAGGACCACAATATGTCAAAGTCTGCGAAATCAATTTCAAGAAGTGCAGTTGATGGGGCCGAGGCAGCATCAAAGCGAGACTGGGGAAGACAAATAGCTCATGGATGCAGTTCTAGAGGTGTTTAATCCAAGCTGGACAAAGGACCAGGATGCAGGAAAAGGAGTAATAGCTGGGGACCAGGTGCGTCCATGGATACTCGAGCTTTTTACTTAGTCAGTAAAGCCTCTCTGCCAGGTAGATATTACTGTTTTCCAGAGGAGAAAGATAATGCTCTGAGAGGTTAACAGACAGAAACTATAAGCCAGGCATGGTGGCACATGGCTGTGAGTTTGTCTTAAAAAAAGAATTAAAAAGAGCTGAGGATGTAGCAGGACCTGGGTTCAATCCTTAGTGCCAGAAAAAAAAAAAAAAAAAAAAGAAAAGAAAAGAAAAGAAAGAAAGAAAGAAGGAAGAAAAAACAGAAAATGAATAAAAAGAGGAATAAAGAAGTGATAAATGCCCCCTGTTGAGGAAGCTGCAGAGCCAGGACCCAAGCCAAGGTCCAAGTGACTCTTGAGCCCATGGTCATCCTTAATGCCACTGCCACAGGCGCACACTCCGCAGTGGTCTGGGGGAAGCCAGGGCTCTGTGTGTGACACCTGCCTCTCTCCATGATGTCAGGAATCTGTGACACCCACTTTGGACCTTGCCCTCATGGTTGGATGGTGCCCCACTGATAGGAAGCCCACACTACACCCCACACCTGTGGGGAGGGCTCACCTGATGCTCTCTGTAGACAGCCCGGGCCTGTCTTCTGGGTGAGGAAGGATATGGGCACTGCTCCCAGCCAAGAGCTGATACAGAGACACTTAGGGACTGGTGACTGCAAACACTCACAACAGCTCAGCTGAAACCAACAGTCTATGGGTGCAACCAAAAATCCCTACCACAGAAGCATGGGTCAAGCCAGTGGTTGTTTGAAAGCCTACATTTCTTTTGTTTTGGAGGGGCTCGTTCTGCAGCAAAACTGAACTGGCACTCAGCTACTGGCACCTTGCAGCTGGCTGGATGCAACAAATGCCAAAAGAACACAGCATCTGAGTCAAAGAGAAATCGTCCCCTGCTGTCACACTCTGGATGAACTCTGCCCTCAGAAGGAATTTCTCAGCAGTGTTTGGAAAAACCACCAATTTGCCTGACCAGCAAAGGGGTCAGGTCTTTCTCTTTGGTTTGAAAGCCTCCCATCGCCCTGCCCGCTGGCTTGCTCTGTCCACAGAGCTGATGCCCATGGCTGGTGGCGCCTGAGAAGCCCAGGAAGCCCTCACGGGCTGAGAGAGATGCTCCAAGCAAGGAGCTTTTCCCACACACTGACTAAACACAGCCAAAGCTTTGCATTTCTCCTGCCACAGGGCTCCTTTCAGCCATGAGTGGTGAGATTGATTTTCTTGTTCCCCTGAGGAGCTAAGAAACCATAATGACCCATCCGATCCCCACACTCTGTGGTCTGCAGTGTGTCTGTCTCTGTACCCACAGGACAGCGGACACAGCAGGTGCTCAATAAATGGGGATGTCAGAGAAATCACATCTGCTGTCTGAGCCAGTTTCCTGAGGGCAACACTTGCAACATTTACAGTCTAAGAAGCTTTTCAAGAGAAATATGTGAAACCAATTTGTGTGAAATAAGATGTGCAATGGATGTGTACCAGCTCCGCACAAGAAAGGTAAACATTATGCACTAGGAACACGTACTAACATAACATGTATATTAAAAAATGACCCATCTAACGGTTATTGCTGAAATGGTATACACGTGCTGCTATTTTTAATATTTTATAAGGTATGGAATCACAATTAGATATGCCAAAATTCAAATTTGGTTTTCATACTTAATAACTGCACATCTTTTGGCTTTTTCTATCCTCTCATTACACAAATAATAAATGCATGTGGGTACAATACCTAATGCAAAAAATTGCAAGGTTTAAAGAAAATGTGTGCAAAATGCTAGGAACAAAATGCAAATCAAAATCATAATGATTCATCACTTCACACCTGTTGGGATGGCTACCACAAAGCAGAAACTCACGCGCACGTGCACGCGCGCACGTACACACACACACACACACACTAGCACACTGTCAGGAATGTAAAATGTTGCTGCTATGGAAAACCACAGGGAGGGTCCAAGATATTAAAAACAGAATTACCAAACAACCTAGCAAGCCCACTTCAAAAGAGTTGAAATGGGGATGTGGAGGAGTCATCTGCAGACCCATGTTCTTGGCCACATTATTCAGGCTGGCCAAGAGGTGGGAGCCCCCAGAATGCCCACTGATGGCTGGACAGATGGTAAAATGTGGTGCAGCCATGCAAAGCCCCGTGATTCACCACTAAGCAGGACATAAATGCTGTCTGGTGCTGTAATGGGTGAGCCCTGAGGACATCATGCTCAGCGAAATAAAGTCACAAAGGACACAGTACGAGGTGCCACTTGCAGGAGGTTGTTTCACAAAGACAGAGAGTAGAGTGGTGATTTCCAGATTTGGGGGGAGGGAGGATGGAGGATGAGGTCTTAACAGGTACTAAATTTCAGTTTGGGAAGATGAAAAAGTTCTAGAGATGCATGAGATGGCAGTAGGAATTTATGTGTGCTTTTCAACTGCAATTAAGAAGCAATAAGCTCTGTAGATCCTTATTAAATTTAGAAATGAAGGAGAAAAAAGAAAGAAGGAAGGAAGGAATTAGATCAGTTGTCATAATTCATTCATTTGTCCATTTATTCAAAACAAGTTTTGAGGCTCAGCTTTGAGCCTTATTGTCTGTGTGACCTTAATAAAATCAACCGACACCCCTGAACCCCATTCTACTGTCTATTGTACTGCGGTAATATCACCCACTGGCCAGAATTTTAGGGGGGACCGAGGTAATGAAAGTAGAAAGCTGTAAATTACAAGACTCAGTAAAAATGCTTGTTTATGGCAACACCAGGACAGAATGCAAGTGCTGGAATGGAAAGATGTGGTGTTTTACATTTGTAGTTTAGAAAACCTTTAAAATAAATCACTGAAGAGTAGTTTGGCAACAGAACTAATTGGATAAAATGATAAGAATTTCTTAAATACCTAATTGGACAAACAGGAGCAATGAAATTGACCAGCATAGTTTTGGAAAGTTTGGCCTCATGTTTAGGAAGCAAAGGAAAAAGTATGAGTCTCTTTCCTAGTAAGTGTAAAAATCACCTGCCGTAAGACACACAAGGATACAGTAATTGTTCTGGTCACTTTCCTGGGACTGTGTGAGCAGCCCTGAGGGGGAGACAGTAGCAGCAAGCCCAAAACACCTGCACTCCCACATGTGCTAGTGCAAAAAGAGTGCACAGAGCAGAAAGGGTGGCTCTCCGAGACACAGACATCTTGGTTTCTCCAGCATCTCCAGCTGGGATGGGATCCTTCTTACCACCTGCACCCCACTTCTCATCTGTGAAATAGGAATGCTGGGAGCTGAATTTCCAGCAATACGAGAGACTACATATACTGAGAACACCTACTGCCTCACCCTAGAAATGCTGGCCAGAACAAATGCATTTGTGGTTGAGGCTGTCAGCAGTGGAGTGTTCAAAATAAAAAAATGGAGGTAGAAGCTAATTTTGAGCATTTAATGGAACTCAGAAGGAAAAAGGCCTGTGTTTTAATCACCCCAAGGAGATCAGCCCAAGTCTTAGGTCTACGCTAGAAGAATTTATCGGTGACCCTACAAAGCCAGGTACCCCAGAGAGTTTACTATAGGAAAAAAAATCTACCAGTGTAAGATGTGTCATGTACATGAAGCAACTCCCTACAATTAATATACACATTATGTATCTAGAACATGTACTAATAAAACCTTTAAAAATAAAGAATAAAGGAGAAAAAACTGTTACACTTTTATCATATGGGGGAGAACATATGATAAAATTCAACACTCATCCAAAATCAGGATTAAAATATTGGACCAAAGATCTCAGTCAAAAGAAGAATAGAAACTATGAAGTCTGTTAAGGAAGAGGCAGAAGCATCTCAATTTGAAGATGAAGTCACTGCTTAACTAGGAAAACACGGGAGAATCTACTACAAATTATTAGGATGTTTCTGTATAGGAGATCAGTAGAAAATACAAACCGTTTTTCAGTCATCAACAGCAAACAGAATATATAATCTTAAATGATACAGAAGGATATGGAATTTAGGATTAAATTCCACAAGTGACATGCAATTATTTATGGAGAAAATTATAACGCTTTGATGAAGGGATGAAACAACCTAGATATGTGAAGAAAAATGCCACGTTCATAGATGTGTCAGCTCTCTCCGAATTAATCTATAAATTCAGTGGTTTTGCTGTCAAAACTTGAGAATTTTAATAGAACTTGACAGATTGATTCTAAAGCCTAAATGGAAGAAGAAAGGATGGATACCCAAGACGAATTTGGAGGGGGAGTAAGATGGAAAGACTTATTCAGAAGCAGCTAAGGTGTCTCATAAAGTGACCATCAGTAAGAAAGACAACGAGAAAGGGACTGAGCAACAGAGACAGATGAGAGTTCAGACAGAGACTCACGCCACGTGCAGATGTGGCCAAGGGCAGAGGGGACGTTTGTAGATCAGTGAAGAATGAAGCCAAAAAGCCAGTCATTGCAGAGAAGAGTGGTTAATGCCACACATTAAACTGAAACGACGTATCCAAAGGTGCCACCAGAGAATGAAAAGATAAGCCACAGACCAAGAAGGTGTTAGTTAGGTATCTAATTGATAAAGGTTACATCAATGTTGTACAAAGAACTCAGGGATTAAGTGTTGAAAAGCAGTGGCCAAGAAAAGAAATGCAAAAGCATAAAATGGGTAAGTTACAAAAAAGTAAACCCAAATGCAACTGAATGCACCAAAAATGTTAAGGAGGCTTCTCTTACAGGTCAGTCTCACAGGAGACTTCTCTCAGCCGTCAAAAGCAATCCCAAAACAATGCAACGTCACAGTTGTCGAAACCCATCTGAGAAGGCTGGGGTGT
>RJWM01022673.1:0-33129 GCA_004363535.1 Dasyprocta punctata
GTGGTCCTCCTGCCCAGCCTGCTGAGTGCTAGGACTACAGGCATGCATCCCCACACTTGGCTTTTGTGTATGTGTGTGGCACCAGGGATTGAACTCAGAACCTTGTGCCTACCAGGCAGGCGCTTAAGCCGCTGAGCCAAGCTCCCAGCCCTAGTTTTTTGAGACAGGGGCACACTATGTAGCTCAAGCCGGCCTTGCATTCACATCGTAGCCCAATCTGGACTCGAACTCACAACGCTCCACCTACCTCAGCCTCCTGAGTGCTGGGATTAAAAACATGAGCCACCACGCCCAGCACACACTTGGCATTTTTTATTTTCTTTATGATAGCTATTCTGACTGGGGTGAATCAATATACACTAGTTTTGATTTGCATTACTGTAATGGCTACAGATATTGAATGTTTATTTCATATGCTTAATGGCTTTTTATATTTTTTGTTTGTTTGTTATTAAGAAGTATCTGTTCCATTTATTTACCAGTTCACTGGTTGAATTATTTGTGCTTTTGGTAAGGTTTTTGAGTTCTTTGTGTGTTCTGGGTATGAATCATCTGTCAAAAGAGTAACTGGCAAAGATTTACTCCCATCCTGTGGACTGTCTCTTTGCTGATTCCTTTGTTACACAGAAGCTTTTTAATTTGATGTTCTGTATGTTGATTCTTGTTGAAGAGAATATCTTCAACAGTATATGTTTTTTGGTCCCTTTAGAGCCAGATGGGTACAGTTGACATGGGTTTATTTCTATATTCACTGTTTATTCCATTGACCTACATATCTGTTTTTGTGCCAGTTATGTGCTATTTTGTTATGGTTTCCCAGTGTATTTTGAAACCCGGTATTGTGATGCCTCCAGCACTGTTTTTTTTTTTTTTTTTTTTTTTTTTTTTTTTTTTTTTTTTTTTTTTTTTTTTTTTTTTTTTTTTTTTTTTTTTTTTTTTTTTTTTTTTTTTTTTTTTTTTTTTTTTTTTTTTTTTTTTTTTTTTTTTTTTTTTTTTTTTTGCTTAGGATGATATAGTACTTTTACAATAACTTATTTGATCTTTGATATACCTAGCATTTAACAGACACTTCTGTGGGATGGATAGAAGATGAATAAAAGAGTGTCTGCCTTCCATTTGCTGCTAATTTAAGTGGGAATAAGACATGTATTAAGCATGTAAAAAATGAGAGAAAAATATTCTGATAAAGCATCACAAACGAAAAATACAGCGATAATTTTCTGTATTCCTAAAGAAGTGGGACAGTTTATGAATGTGCCAACATTTTATTTTACTTTAACCTAATCCTTGCAGGGTGCGTGAAATTTCACTAGAAGATAGACCTTGGGGAAAGGTCTTTCTAAGAATATAGGTGGAAAGCTTAGCAAAAATGGTTGAGTATTTGGAAGAGCATATATTGGAATCTGGAGATTCATGTTAAAGAGGAAATTCTTTAAACCATGTAACATTTGTGCTTATGTCTTTATATAGGCAGCAAATTCACGTGCTAGGAAAGTAAATGCACATACACAAATGTTTTCTGGACAAAGTATCTTTATATTTAAGAACCATTTTTTAGCTGGGCATAATCCTAGTTAAGCACTGGGACACGTGACTATCATATCAGCACTTAGGCTCAGGCAGGAGGATCACAGGTTTGAGGCCAGCCTTGACTACCTGTTGAGACCCTGTCCACCCCCCATTTCCCAAAAAGCTGTTTTTATCTCCTTTTATGTTTTATCTTTGTTGCCTGTTTTTATTATTTTATTTTAGAAAGGCTTTCCTGTAGGATTATAAAAGAATTTTAAAGACTGCTATTTTTACTGGTATAAAACTTATACCAGTTAACATTAAAACATTAAATTTATGTATTATCTGAGAGGATTGACATCTATATCATGAGTTTTCCTGTTTAAGAACCTGGCAGTTATCTGGGCGTGGGGTGCATGCCTGTAATCCCAGCACTTAGAAGGCTGAGGCAGGAGGATCGTTGTGGATTCAAGACCAGCCTGGGCTACAAAGTGAGCTCAAGGCCTGTCTGAACTGCATAGTGAGATCCCATCTCAAAAAGACAAAACAAATAAACAACAACAACAAAAAAAACCTAGCAGGCCAGACATATTGGTGCACATCTGTAATCCTAACACTCAGGAGGCTGAGGCAGGAGGGTTGCACATTTGAGATCAGTTTGGGCTATATAACAAGTTCATGGCCAGCCTAAACCATAGAGACCATGTCAAGAAACAAAGGAGGGAGAAAAGAAAAAGGCAGTTTGAATACATTAGATTGTGCTACTAAAAAAAAAAAAAATTATCTGCTTTAAACAAAAACCTATTTTGTTCACACTGCATAACTGTTTGATCAGCACGGATCTCTCTTTGTGTCACTCAGATTTGGGCTGATAAAAAGGATCAGTCTTAATATCAGCTTCTATGATGACAGAATTCAGAGAAGAGAAAAGGTGGTGAGCACCTACAACCTCTTAACCTATTCAGAAATGAGTCTTCTGCTCACAATTCACTGTCTAGAGAAACTAACATGGCTGTACCTTAATATATATGTGTAGGTCTTCAGAATTTTTTTAAAAAGCAAAAATTTTTGAAAAGTCTGATGGTTACCACAAATATCATTATCTTACCACTTACCTTTTGTTTCACTCAGTAGTGTTCTAAACTTTTCTTTACAGAGTTTTTGTATATAAAGTGTTGTCTCATATTACGTGTACGTAGTTTTATTTGTTTGATATATCAAGAAGACTAATGTAACTGCCTTACCTCATCGTTACTGGGTTAGGTCCAGCCAAAACATGTGAAGGAAGCTTTTCGGTTACTAAATAAGTCAATCATCCGTGTGGAAACTCCCGATGTCAATCTAGATCAAGAAGAGGAGACCCAGATGGAGGTTGACGAGGGTCCAGATGGTGTCAATGGTGAGACGTTTACTTAGGGCTATTTTTGAGTTGTGGATTAAAATTTTGTTTGGGATGTAATATGGTCCATGTGTACTTGGTGGTGGTTATGAAATATAAAAGTAAAAGGGGAACGGTGGATGTTGAATTATACTATTTGTAAGTTAAAGTACAGTTCAGTAGTTGATATAAAAAAAAGTATGCTTAAGACTGAAAGAAAATGCATCAAAATAGTAATAGTAGACATATCCTTTGACCTCCAACTTTGTTTGTATTATTATTTGCTTATGAATTAACATTTCTTTCAAGCATATTAGAACAGGTGAATATCAGAGTTTTTAATTTTATATAATATACTGCTAATGAACTATTGTAGAACCTTTGTATCTTACATTTCCTCCCAAATTGGTTGTTTTCACTAATAGAGTTTATAAATTTGCTTCTGATTTGTTTGTAAAATAATCATATGCTGTGTTTAACTGTATGCTTATTCTGGAATTAATTTTAAATATAAGCAGAATGTGTATTAATGGTTGATAAGGAAATTTTGAAGGTATGAAAACAAGATTCAGGTGGTTAATTTTTCACTTAGGCCCTGTTGACAGCTCTCCCCCTATGAATGGAATCAATGGCTACAATGAAGACATAAGTAAAGATCCTGTTTCCAAAGCCTCCTTAAGGCTGGGCTTCTCCGAATACTGCCGAATCTCTAACCTTATTGTGCTTCACCTCAGAAAAATGGAAGAAGGTGAGGGTACTGCTTACCTCTTTAGTCATTGCACAAGCTGTTGCTAAACACTGCATCATTTGGTCAGAAGTCTCACTGTAGCAAAAGAAATTTGTGGAGTAGCAGCATAACTTGCCAGCCTAAACGTTTCCCTACAAGTTCATTGTCAGGTAGAGGGCTATGTGTGAATTATTCTTAATATCCTTGGCCTATTCAATAATTTTAAAGCAGAATATTTGGGTCTGATATGGCCAGGTGTAGTGGTGCACGCCTGTAACCCCAGCACTTGAGAGACTGAGGCAGAAGGATCACTTCGAGTTTGAGGCCAGCCTGGACTACACAGTGAGTTCAAGGCCAGTCCGAACCACATAGCAAGACACTTGTCTCAAAAAAAAAAGTCAAAATTTGGGTAGTAACTTACAAAGAAATACATACAACTGTTCTTTACAAATGTTAGATGTAAATTACTGCTACTTACAGTGACTATTTAAAACAGATTCTCAGTGTATTTATATTTCATGGGCAAGTTGAGCCTCAGTTATGGCAGACTAGATATGAAGTAAAATTCTTATCCATCCACCAGGAAAGCGTGTTATCTGGACGGTAGAACATTTCTTACCCTTTACTGCTTTACAGTGCAGTTCTGGGTTTATCATCCTGTAGTCACAAGGCTAAAGGAGAAATGGTGAGGTGAAGGAACAGAAATTAAACTTCTTATAGTTAAGCATCCGGTCATTCTTGCCTAAAAGTTCCAAGGATGATTCTGCTAGTTTTTGAGCATATGTTGGCCTCATTCTTCTTCATCCAACTGAGTTTTTTGTTTTTGTTGGTTTTCTGGTTTGGTTTGTTTTTGTTTTTTGAGACAGGAGCGCAGGCTGGCCTTGAACTCATGGCTGTCCTCCCACCTCACCCTGCCAAGTGCTTGAATTTCGGCCGTGCACCTCCATACCCATCTTGCTTTGGTTTTGGTGTTTCTTGTATTTTTTTGGTAGTGGGGATTTTGAATCCAGGGTCTTTGGACTAAACTGCATCCCCAGCTCTTTTTAAAAAGTGTATTATTTTGAAAGAGGGTCAGTTCCTAGGCTGGGCTTGAACTTGAAATCCTCTTGCTTGAGCCTCTCAGAGTGCTGGGGTTACAGGGGTTGTGTCATCTCACCTGGCTCAGACGGCTAAAATTTAAGTTTTAAACAAAGTACACCATTGAGGGAGCAGAGACTATTTCACCTAGAAAGTGCATTCAGCAGGTAATTTCCAGTGGGCCTTATTTCCTTACCCAGTGAAGTAAGCCATTCTCTCTCAGTCCTCAAGTAAATCGCTCTTCTCTAGCATAGGGAACACAACTGTAAACCCCACAATCACTTACTAAGAACATTTGACAACTGCTAAAATTCCAGTCATCCATAAGAGAACTTGTCAAAGACATTATTATTAACCGGTACTTGAAGGAAATTGCAACAGTTAAACATTCCGTGTGTGTGTGTTGCTGGGGATTGAACCCAGGGCTTGTGAATGCCGAGTGTGCGCTTTGCCACTTGGCTCTACCGTCTGGCCCCCTAGAATTTTGGTTTTGGTTTTTAATTTGCAACTGATAGAATAAAAACTTCAGAGTTTTTTCTTGTACACTTTATTTCTGTGATAGTTATATTATCCAGGGTCCAGCCTTTTTGTGAGTTCTACCTTAAACTTTATAAAGCAGCAGTTAAGTTTATAGATAGACCTTGTGAGAATAAATTGCTAAGTTTTAATTTTGAATGAATGACTGTGAATTTCACTGAGTCACTCCATTCCATAAAATCTTCCCCCCTTTAAAGAGAAACGTTACATTTTGCTTGGTGGTGTTTCACTCCTCATTGATGTTTTTAGTTGCTGTTGGCAAACATAAGTGATGAAGCAGGAGATGAAGGCAAGATCTTCATGCAGCACTTTCAAATCTTAATAGCTTTAGGAAAGTTGTTTATTATAATCTCTATTTTATTAGATTTTTCTCCAGTTCTGGATCAAGTAAGGTATACTTTAATACAAGTAATAAGAACAGGTTATTTCAAGCTTATGTAGATTCACTTCCTGACAAGTTGCTGGTTATCTAATTTGTATGTTCTCTTGTGTACGCAAACCTCAAGAACTGGCCATATACTTGGCTAAAAGATAATTCTTTTTAACTGTATTTTTTGTTGCAGAGGAGGATGAGTCAGCATTAAAGAGGAGTGAACTTGTTAACTGGTACTTGAAGGAAATTGAATCAGAAATAGACTCTGAAGAGGAACTTATAAATAAAAAGAGAATCATAGAGAAAGTCATTCATCGACTCACACACTATGTATGTACATAACTGCTCTTGCCTGTAGTATTAATGAGGGGAGGAATTCGTATCTTTGGGTTTTCTGGGGTTTTTTGGTTTTCGTATCTTTTTCTCACTATACAGTTCAGGCTGACCTTGAGCTCACTTTGTAGCCCAGGCTGGTCTCAAACTTGTAATGATCCTCCTGCTTCAGCCTCCTGAGTGCTGGGATTACAGGCGTGGGCCACCACACCCAGCTAAGAGTTTGTATTTTGTATGTATAGGTTCATTAGTAAAATGTTGGATTTTTTAAAATTCCATAAAGTTGGTTTATTGTAGATGAGCAAGAGCAGGGAGATGTTTCGATGTGCTTATTTACTTCAAGTCATTGAGGTCTGGTCAGAATTGTGAGTTAAAATTAATAGCAAATAAATGACTTTACTCCTTTGGTAAAAACAAGTAGGATTTAGGTGAAATATGGGAAGGTGGCTTTTAAATCTTTTTGAGTGTTAACTTTCTGTTTTCTGCCCCTATCAGCCATATGTACCTTTGACCTTTTGTTCTTTCAACTTTTTTTATCTTGTTTAGAAAAACCCCAGCTTTAAATTTAACTCCCATCCTGCCCAACCCCCTTTTCTTTTTCTTACCTATATCCGCACAGCTACAAGTATCTGGAGAGAAGTATACAATCATGTACCTAGTTTTATTTAAATTCATGACCACAGATCCCAAATGAACAGTTCTTTTATCAATTTCATGGTAACGCTGTACAGTATGATTATTTTTCCCTACTGTCAGTTCATTCTCCCTCTTTTTTTGTTTGTTTTTATTTTTTTCAGACAGGGTCTCATGTCATGCAGGCCAGCCTTGAACTTACTGTGTAGCCCAGGCTGGCCTTGAACTTGTGATCTCCTGCCTCGGGTCCCTGAGTGCTGGGATTACAGCTGTGCACTACCACATCCAGCTGCATTTTCTCATCCTCTGCACTCAGATCAGCTAGCTATTCTCAGTACTCAGCAACAATTGTCATATTTGACCACTTCTTGGTAATCATATTCTGGTTCTTTTGTATCGCCAACTGTTAATTCCCCTTCCTGAATCTTTCTCTTACCCTGTGGCACACATGTGGCACGTGTGCCATAGCCAGCTGTTTGTTGTCACTGAAAGTTCTAAAAGGTTCACCATCCCCACTAAGGTCAGTTTCATCCATTACCTAAGTGATTTCATTTGGTTTTGTGAATTCGCCCATCTGCTCATGACTCCCACACTTATACTTCTAACTCTCACCTCTCCTGTACACACCAAATGTATATAGCTAATTGTATACTGGTGAACAAATGGGCCTCTTACCTAGTATGTTCAAAAACAGTTACTCCTCCACCCCCAGTGCAGTAGGCCAAACCCTTTAGAGTTACCCTTGATTTCTTTCTTCTCCTTTTACTGCCTTGACCAAGCCCTACTTCCTAAACTCCCTCAGCAGTCTTGACCCCCTTCTACTGGCTGCCTAGCAGCCAGTCAGGTCTTTCTAGAACATAAATTGGTTTTCTATCCTACTACCTGTGACTTTCTCACATTTAAAATAAAATTTATTCTCCTTACCATGTTATGCAAAATCCTAGACAGTCTAGTAGTCCAGTGATAGAGTTGGTTTTTTGGGGGTTTTTTGTTTTTGTTTTGTTTTATTTTGGTTTTTTTTTTTTTTTTTTTGGGTACCGAGGATCAAACTCATGACCTTGCGCTTACCAGGCAAGCACTTGAGCTGCTGAGCTAAATCCCAGGCCACCTTTCAGAGCTTTCAGTGATAACAGCTGGCTGCAGCACACATGCCATCGGTTCAACACCACCTGGCCTTGTCACTGTTCCTTAGGTACACCTTTGCACTTTTCCTCTGCCTCACAAGACACCTTCCTCCATTCTGGTTTCTGCTTAAATGTTACCTTCCCAAAGAACCTTACCTTGCCTAACATCAAATCGCAGGCTTACGCACTTGCTGTCACCCGGGTCTGCGTTTCTTCATAGTGCTTGTTTTGCTTGGCAGTATGTTCCGTACTTAGGTGTTTAGTTTGTCTCTGTAGAATGTAAGCTCCATTCTGGGAGGTCAGGGACTACTATATCACCAGGACCTACAGTAGTGGCTGACACAGTGAGGGGTGAAATATTTGTTATATGATTGGGTTTTCCTGCTCAAATGGCAGTCAGCCATGCCAATTCACTGCTCACTGCATAAAAATACTACTTGGGTGTCAGGGCTGTGTCATCTGACAGAGGGTTTAGTTGTGTGATCAGGTAAACATACGATTGCAGGTGTGAGTACATGGGTGAGAACTGAGGTGATGTGCAGAGTTGTCTTTCTGGTGGGAAATGTCTTTGCGTGGGCCGGTTCCTCTCTCCCTGGCATCACTTGGGAACTGTGTGAGGTAAAATAATCCAAGAAATTCATGTCAGAACTGTGGAACAAACACATCATGAAGCTAATTGATGTAAATAAGAATTAAACTTTGGCTTATTGCCTGAATTTATTTCTATCATAAGGTGAGAGCTTGTACCACAATTCTGTAACCCATAGGAGGCTGAGGCAGGAGGATTGCCTGAAAGTTTGAGGCCATCCTGAACTGCATAGTAAGACTCTGTCTCAAAAAAAAAAAAAAAGCTGGACATGGTGGTGCATGCCTGTAATCCCAGTACTCAGGAGGCTGAGGCAGGGGCATCACTGAGTTGGAAGGCAGCATAGGCTACATAGTGAGTTCAAAGCTAGCCTGTACTACATAGCAAGACCCTATCCCAATAAATAAAAGGCAAACGAGCTTGTACTGTGCTCATCAATGTGCTTCTGTGAGTGTTAACACATAGAAAAAAAGCTTGAACGTGACCAGCTGCCTTTGATGCATCAGTGTTCTTACTGTGAGGCTTTGCCAAACTTCTTAGCTTCAAATCCCTGTTTCTAGGTTCTTTTATACATGGGGTTGGCTCTGGTCTTCTCATGTATGGACATTTTCAGCTGCTCAGTGTGCCACATCTGTAATCAAGATTTTAAGCCAAATAGTAGGGGCTGGGGTTTTATATAGCTTAGTGGTAGCACATAAAAAACCAACGTAAAAAATACTTCTTTTTTATTAATTTATAGTGGGACTTTTCCCCAGATGAGGTATCTTTAGATTCTGCTTCTTACTGAATTAAGAATGGGTGGTATATGAAAAAGTCCAGTGGCCAGTAATTTAAAATTAACAAGTAATATTAAATGAAATTAAACACTCAAATATTAGAGGATTTTACACAATTGCATTATCTTAAAATTCAAACTTTACTTTATAAAGTTCATTTATAAGCATTCGATGTCATGTGCCAGTAAAAATCACAGTATCTGTTAAATATATTCCTTAATTTTTCAAAGTATGTTTGTGGTATGCACCACCCTAAATGGGAGGAGTTTAGCAGAGAAAAGTCAGTGATTTTACCTTATACGTCTTTGTCCTGGGAGCTTTGGGTGGGGAAATGCCCGCGGCAGACATTCAGACAGGCCGTGGCATACTGCTGCAGACCTGAGGGACAAATCTTTGTGTTCACAGGATCACGTTCTCATTGAGCTCACCCAGGCTGGGTTGAAAGGCTCCACAGAGGGAAGTGAGAGCTATGAAGAAGATCCTTACTTGGTAGTTAACCCTAACTACTTGCTTGAAGATTGAGATACTGAAAGTAACTGACAAGAGTTAATGGACTGGGGAAAAGGCCCTTCTGGCGCAGAGTCTGGATGTGGCTCTGCCAGGGGGAGGAGTGTTTGTTTTGTTTTTTTAATTACTGTTTCTTTTATTCATCAAAATAAAGTAACTTGTTCTGAAGTCTGTTGGATTTTTTTTATTCTACTTTGATGATTGTATCCATCACAATGGGGAGGTTGGTTGTTTCTGAGACAGGGTCACTGTGTGGTTCAGGGTGGACTTGAACTCACTGTGTAGCCCAGACTCTTCGAGCTCACTGTGATCCACCTGCCTCAGCCTCCTGAATGCTAGGATTACAGGTGTGCACCACCTCACGGCCAGCTGTGTCCTTCCACTCGTGGGTGAGTCCCTTCCTGGTAATCTGGTGTGAGAAGTTGGAAGTATGGTATAAGGGATTTAAATTTAGGTTCCTTTGATGAAGAATCAGAATTAAAATGAAAGCTAGAGGACTTGGCAACTTTCCAACTTCAGTTCAGTGCCTTTTTTAAGGTGGTTTATACAAAAAGTAGTTTATTTATTACTGCTAATTTATTTTACTTCTCTGAAGTAATTGGTTAGAATTGTTTTCAAATTAGGAAAAATGTCGTATTTTACATCACAAACTATCTACAAATTTTATGACTTTCTCCAGGGGGAAAAAATTACAGTGTTCTAGACGAACAGCCCCGAGACTTAGCTGTGATCAGTGTATACTCATGATGTCTTCTTATTGTTGCAGCCTTTAACAACAGATGGCTTTCTGGGGGCCTGCGTGGCCTTTAGAGAAATTGTTTCTGTTGTTGCACTCCCAAGTAGTAATTTAAGCCAAGGACAGTGGGGCTATAATCTGAGCTACTCAGGAGGCTCGCTGAACTCGAGTTGGGACCAGCCTGGGAAAGGTAACAAGAAAACAAATACTGATTTCTCTGGCTGGGGGTGGGGGAGGAGGGCTGGGAACGGATGGAGAAAATACGCAGGTGCAGGGTGTGGTCTTGTCAAGCACATTCCTAACAGGCCTTGCCAGTGGTGATGAGGAAGCCTCAGGGTACAGGATTTGTGTGTGTGTGTGTGTGGCACCAGGAATTGAACTCACAGCCTCACACCTGGGCGCTTAAGCCACTGAGCCAAACTCCCGGCCCTAGTATTTTTGAGGCAGGGTCACACTATGTAGCTCAGGCCGGCCTTGCTCACGTTGTAGCCCAAGCTGGCCTCGAACTCACAACGCTCCTCCTACCTCAGCCTCCCGAGTGCTGGGATTAAAGGTGTGCGCCACCATGCCTGGCAGTTCAGGATTTTAGAATTCCAGCACACAGGTTAAAAAAGAGTGTGGCAAGAGCCAGGCAGGATGTTCTCATGAAAACCCGGGAGATGGCAGGAAAGCCCTGTCCCACTTACGTTACGAAGAGCTTTTGTCACGCGAACTCTGACTTAGGGAAGATGGGGTGGAGAGTCCCTGGAAGAAAACAGGACTGGAACTTGAATTTTAATTTTACCAAATATTTACCCAACAGAAAAAGTTAAGCCCAGGAAGAATGCCTTTTTGGTGAATTTGTCCTCTTCCTTATCCTGCTGTTACTGAGAGTGAGGCCTTACTGAGCAGGCAGGATCATTACTGCCAGGGTCTGCTTCGCACATCTGAGCATGTGTACAGTACTTCACAGCCACACATTATCCTTCATGTGGTACTTGTCAGGGAGGTGAAGTAGTTAATGCATAACAGAGTGTGTAATACAATTAGAAACAGCTAAGTTAGGGTGGGTGTGGTGACACCTCTGTAGTCCCAGCACTTGGAAGGCTGAGGCAGGAGGATTGCCATGAGTTTGAAACCAGTCTGGTCAGCAAGACCCTGTGTCAACCAAATCAGAAAAGAAATGGGGAGAAGTTGTGTGAGCCACTCCCTGCTCTCCCTTCAAATGCAAACAGCACCCACTTGATGATATTTCAGGTTTAAACCCTGGAGGTCTTGATGCCCAAGGCAGTAGATTACTGACACCAGTGAAAGACAGTGGGCGGCTCCTAGGATCAGTGGTGTCTCACCCTTTAAATGCTAGAAGCTGGGTCCTATTTTTCTCTGCCCTTTTGCCTGCTGCCAGTTCCTGCTGCTGTCATCCCCATGATCGTCAATAAATGTAGCCACTCGCTATGGGCGGTGGTGCCTGCCTGTAATCCTGGCACTCAAGGCTGAGGCAGGAGGGTGTCTGCAAGTTCCGGGCCAACCTGAGCTACATAGATCTTGTCTTAAAAAAAAAAAAGCTGAAGCAGCTATTTTGATAATTTTTGTCCTACACAAGAACTGTTTTTGGCCCACTCAACTGTAAAACGTGTATGAAATTTGATAAAGCAAATTAGACGTGTATATATAGAATTCCAGAATGTAGAATGTTGTCATTATTGACTGATCTATAGATTTAGTACGTTTTCAACCAAATCGCAATGGATGTCCATCAATAAGGAAATTACTACATAATTGTGACATAGGCTATGTTGTAGCATATATACATGGTAAATGAAACAGATACTCTAAAATGGGAATATCTCCATGAGAAAATGTACAGTATAGCCAAGAAGAGTCTGGGAAAAGCATGAGAGATGTCTGGTCTTACTAGGTGGTAAAACTACTGTGCACGCTTATGTGCACAGGTATAGAAATTAAAATACTGTGGTATTGTTACAGGAATACTTGCCTCAGTCCAGATGCATCTAAATAATTCTGATAAAACAGCATTTGAAATAGTGTGTGAAGAATGGCTGACTCAGTAACATTTTAGAATACAGGTTGCCACAATATATTCAGTTAAAATTCAGCATGGTTAATGATATAAAGAATATTTAAAAATAAGAGAAATAGAAGTAGGTTTAGCAAGTGATATTTTTGGAACCTGGTAGCAGACATTGTATTTTAGAAGACTTTAAAACCAAATTAAAAGATGGGAGAATCTTGTTTTTTGGCAGTACTGGGGATTGAACACAGGACCTTTGCATTGATCTACATCCCCAACCCAGTCTCCCAGCGTGCTGGAATTCTAGGTATGCACCACCGCACTAGCTGGGGAATGTTGTTTTCTGTTATGTTTTAATATGTGATATACAAGCTCTTGGGGGTTTTTATATGAGTAATGAAATAATGAGAAATGGCATAAAAAATATTTTTAATGACCACTGGGCACCATAGTGGGTATCTGCAAACCCAGCTCTCCAGGAGACTGAAACAGAAGAGTCACTTGAACCCAGGAGTTTAAGGTCAGCTTGAGGAACACAGCAAGACTCCATCTCAGAAACACAAAGTCAACATGAAGAATTTCACCTCTAAACAGAAAAATAAGGAAAAAACCCAGGAGATAATATTTGAATTCTTTAGGCCAGGCATGGTGGCACACGCCTGTAATTTTAGCACTCAGAGGCTTAGGCAGAAAGATTGTGAATTCAAGACCGGCCTGGGCTACATAAGGAGACCCTGTCTCAAAAAACCTTGAACAATATTATACACATGGCATGATCCATAATTCACATGCTTTAAGTGTTACACACATTTGTTTGCATTTGTATACAAGTATCACTGAGTTGCATTGTTCTAAACATGTTACATTTAATGCCCACAACCTGTCACTAATTATCCTCATGTTACAGGTGAAGAAATAGGTGCAGAGAAGTTGTTTTCACCATTTCAACCCTGGCATTCTGACTGCTAAATAACCATTAAGTTTTGTGGAGAAAGAAAACTGGAAAAATCAACATTATTAGAAGTATTTAATCCAAGGAAAGGAAAGGGAGTAGACAGAGGAATTTGTAAGGTTTTCACAGATGTTTCTATATTGTTTGAATCTCTTTTTTTTTTTTTTTTTTTTTGAGACAGGGTTTTGCTATGTAGTTAAAGATAGCTTTAAATTCACTGTAGGCCAGGCTGGCCTCAAACTTGCATTGATCCTCCTGCCTCAGTCTCCCAAGTGCTGGATTATAGGCCTGCGCCACCATGCCCAGTTTATTTGTCCACCTATTGTTAAAGGGGGGAAAGGTTAATGAAGGATTCATTTTGCTTTATTATGTCAAGATATTTTAAAGTAGTAAGACAAAAAGTGGGAATTTTTTTCAGACGGTTTCACAGGTTCCTCCTCTGCGTGAAAGTTTTTAAGTTTTTTGTTGCGTTATTTCTTATGGCCTTTAAGTATTTATTACATTGGTGAGCCATGTAGTGATTACAAATCATAGATAACCCAGTTAAATATTGTATTAATAATCGCTTAGTATTTTACAACCTCAGCTAAGCTATAAAATCAGGATTCCTTCCAGCTAGCTCCTGAGAGCTCCTTGAAAATGGAGTCATCTTGGAAAGTGGTCCTGATTATTTTTCTGAGTTTTTCATGCCAGGGGTCAGACTGGGAACCTGATAGAAATTTCCTTTCAGCAGCTGGCCCTCTAACCAATGACTTACTGCGCAACCTGAGCGGCCACCTGGGAAACCAGAGTTCTCCTTTCCTAGCTGGGAACAAGGACGTTTACACTTGCCACCAGCCACTGCCCTCCTTCCTGCCGGAGTACTTCCGCAGTCTCCACACCAGTAAGATCACCCACTATAAAGTGTTTCTGTCCTGGGCACAGCTTCTCCCCGCAGGAAGCTCCAGGAATCCGGATGGGAAGACACTGCAGTGCTACCGGCAACTCCTTGAGGCCCTCAGGACCGCGCAGCTGGAGCCCATGGTTGTCCTGCACCGCCAGACTCCACCCCCGAGCGCTCTCCAGAGAAGCAAAGTCTTCGCAGACCTCTTCGCTGACTATGCCGCATTCGCCTTCCGCTCCTTTGGGGACCTCGTTGGGATGTGGTTCACCTTTAGTGACTTAGAGGAGGTGATAAAGGAGCTTTCCCACCAGGAATCAAGAGCTTCACGTCTTCAGACCCTCACTGATGCCCACAGAAAAGTCTATGAGATTTATCGTGCAAACTACGCTGCTCAGGGTAAGTACCACTGCCCCGGTGCCTGACCCCATGCCAGCCCGCATCACCCATCTGCCCGTCTCTTTAAAGCAGGACGCTGCCTTTCTTCCCACTTTTTTTTTTTTTGTTTGTTTGTTTGTGTATTTGGTTTGGGTTTTTTTCTTTTTTTGTACCGGGGATCGAACTCACAACCTCGTGCCTGCCAGGCAGGTGCTTAAATCCCCGGCTTCCCACTCATTTTGAATAGACTGCCCATAGTAATGAGAAGCCAGTGTTGTATGGTCTTCCCAGTGGAGATTGGAAGGGGTGCCTCATATTCCACAGTGTCCAGTACATTATTCCCTTTGAAAATTACATTTTCGCCCTCCTGCCCAGTCTTGAGTACATGCAGCAGTTGTCCAGGACGAGGGGAGATAGACCGGTAACTGCTAGTGGCCATACATTTCCTCTGGGGTGAGAAGCATGTTCTGAAGCTAGATACCAGGCCTGGCTTCATAGGTTTATGAATATAACTAAGAATCACTGAGTTATGTGAGCCAAACTAAATCTCTCCTCCTTTAAAAGGGACACTGGGCTTTTTCAGTTTTTGTCAGTTATGAAGAAAATCACTGTGAATGTGCTTGTACGAGTTTTGTGTGGACAGGTCTTTTCTCCTGGATAAGTGCATAGGAGTAGATCGTAGGGTAGATGTATGTTTGCCTTTTAAAGAATTGCAAAAGTTTCTGCAAATAGTTTTGCCTTTTCTTGTCTTTTCAAGACAGGGTTAAAAAAATAAGTAAATGAAAAAAAGGGGGGGTTCACAAAACCAGGCGTGGTGGCGCACGCCTTTAATCCCAGCACTTGGGAGCCTGAGGTAGGTAGAGCGGTGTGAGTTCAAGGCCAGCTTGGGCTACAACAGGAGCACAAGGCTGGCCTGAGCTACACAGTGCAACCCTGCCTCAAACTAGGGCTGTGAGTTTGGCTCAGTGGTTTAAGCACCTGTCTGGCAGGTGCGAAGTTGGGAGTTAGATCCCTGGTACCGAAAAAAAAAAAAAAAAGGGGTTTCACTATGCAGTTCAGGCTAGCCTTGAACTCACTTTGTAGACCAGGCTGGCCTCGAACTCACAGCAATCCTCCTGCTCGGCCTCCCAAATACTGGGATTACAGGCAAGCACCACCACACCTGGCTCCAAAGTAATACCATTTTACACTATCACCAGCAGTAGAATTTCAGTAGCCCAACATTGGCATGGTAAATCTATTTTGTATTAGCCATTTTAATGAAATCTAATTGTGATTTTCATTAGTTTTTTCAAAGTATAATTCTTATCACAAATGCAGGTATACTTGAATGATATATTACTGAATTTTGCTTAGTTTTTGCTTTTTTTTTTATTATTGGTTTTTTTGAGACAGGGTCTTATTATGTAATTCAGGCTAACTTTGAATTCAGTATTAGCTCCAACTTTGAACTCACCACAGTCTTCCTACCTCAGCCTCTCAGATCCTGGTGTTATAGGTGTGAACCACCACACCTGGTTTTTGTTTGTATTAGACTGCCATAAGAGTATTATTGGCCAGGGATGTAGCTTAGGGGCACAAGTACCTGCCTGGTAAGCACAAGGTCCTGGGTTTGATTCCTGGTACAAAAAAAAAAAAAAAAAAAAAACTATTATCATTTTTTTAAGTGTTTTTTTTTTCTTCTGAGAATATGATACTTTTATGGTTTCCTTTGGTAAATAAAATTGTTTCCAATTTATTCATGTTGTATATAGCTATAATTTGGTCTTTTTCCCATTGTGTTGGTCAACCACATTTTGATTATTCTCTTGCTCATGAACATTTGAACTGTTTTCAAGTCTTGCTATTATGAACATAGCTGCTGTGAACGTTAATGCACATATTTCTGTTCACATGCAAAAATTTCTCCTGTGTGTGTTTGGCTTTGAGAGATAATGGTAATTGTTTTCTGTTACGTTGTACCAACTTACATTTCCATGCACAGTGTATAAGAGCTCTGGTCTAAACACACACACCCCCACACACCCCCAAGAAAGAGAGCTCTTGTCTAATACTTGTCAGAATTCTAAACGTTTGCCATTGTAATAGATGTGAAAGTTTTTTATGAACTTATTTACAGATTACTATTTAGGAAAGCATGATTTCTTGTGCTTATTAGCTATATTCCCGCTTCATATATTTATTAAGTTGTTTGTCTTTGATTTGTAGGATTTCCTTAATCTATTCTTTTTTTTTTTTTTTTTGGTACCGGGGATCAAACTCATGACCTCATGGTTGCCAGGCAGGTGCTTATGCCGCTGAGCTAAATACCCAGCCCCCTTAATCTATTCTTGAATCTAACCTGAATTGGTTCTGTATAGTACAAATTTTTTCACTCTCTGGAATTTTTGATAAAGAAAAGTTCTTTTTTGTAGTATGATCAAACTTCTCAATCTTTTGTTGTTACAGGAATTGAATTTTTGGTTGCTTTTTTTCTGATAGGTTTTTTTGTTTTTGTTTTTATTTTGGTTTTTGTTCTTGGTGATGCTGGGGATCAAATCCAGGACCTGGCACATGCTAAGCACATTCTGTACTGCTGACCACACCCCCAGCCCTTCTGATAGTATTTTTTTAATGGTACTGTATTTTATAATTCCTTAAAGACATTATCTTTATTTTGAATTCCCAGATGTTTTCAGTTTCCAGATGTTTTCACTCCTTTCCCCTTTCCTAGTGAATCTGAGTTACGTAATTGAACAGTCTCCTTGCACCCATTCTGTGGGGTGTCATTTTTTCTTAATACTATATTTCAGCCAGGTGTGGTGGTGCATGCCTGTAATCCTAGTACTCAGGAGGCTGCGGCAGGAGGTTCACTGGTGAGTTCAAAACTAGCCTGGGCTACAAAGTGAGTTGAAGGCCAGCCTGAATTACAGAGTGAGACCCTGTCTCAAAAAACAAACCAAAAAAAATTTGAAAAAAAATTGAAAAAATGGAAAAACAACATTGTTTAAGATATGAGTACTTCCCAAAGCAACTTACAGGTCCAGTGACATTCCCACCCAAATCCCAATGTGTTTTCTTCTCCCAAAATAAATATCCATCCTTAAAGTCATAGTTTGCCTCGAACCCAAAATAATCTTTTTTTTCCCCAAATCCATTTTATTTCAAAGAGAAAAGAAAAAAAAATCCAAAATAATCTTGTAAAGCAAAAACAAAGTTGGAAGACTCATACCACCTGACTTTAAAATTTACAAAGGCACAAAAATCAAAACAGTATAGTGTTGGCATAGAAACAGACATTGGCTGATGCACTGGAATAGATCGCCTAGAAGGAAACCCATACATGGTCAAGTGGTTTTCAGCAAGGGAGCCAAGACCATTCAGTGGGGAAGAGAGGCTTCTTTTTTTTTTTTTTTTTTTTTTTTTGCAGCACCGGGGATTGAACTCACAACCTCATGCCTGCCAGGGCAGGCGCTTAAGGCACTGAGCCAAACTCCCAGCCCTGGTTTTTTGAGGCAGGGTCGCACTATGTAGCTCAGGCTGGCCTTGTGCTCCCGTTGTAGCCCAAGGCGGCCTCGAACTTACAACGCTCCTCCTACCTCAGCCTCCCGAGTGCTGGGATTAAAGGCGTGTGCCACCACACCCGGCAAGGCTTCTTAATAGTACTGTTCTGGGGAAACTAGAGACCCACATGCCGTGGACTTAGACCTTTACTAAACAGCATGCTTAAAAACTAAAACTGGATCAAAGACCCAAAGGTGACTGCTAAAACTATAAAACTCCAACACTGGGTAGGGTATTTTATAACACTGGATTTGGCAAAAATTTACAAAACACAGGCAAAAAGAGAAAAAGTTAGATACATTGAACAATCAGGATGTAAAACTTGTACCCCAAAGGGCACCAGCAATAGCAGGATAAGGCAACCCACAGGAGAACATATGTGTAAGTCATATGTCTGGTAAGAGGTAAAGATCTGGAATATGTGAGAACTCCTAACTCAGCAACAAAAGACAACCCCATTAAAAATGGGCAAAGGAGCCAGGCATGGTGGTGCACAACTGTTATCCCAGCACTTGGGAGGCTGAGGCAGGAAGATCAGCATGAGTTTGAGGCCAGCCTGAAGGACATAGTGAGACTCTGTCTCAACCC
Organism: Dasyprocta punctata; assembly: GCA_004363535.1. NCBI lineage: Eukaryota > Metazoa > Chordata > Mammalia > Rodentia > Dasyproctidae > Dasyprocta > Dasyprocta punctata. The sequence continues at coordinate 18,649 of RJWM01022673.1, forward strand.
TCTGCCCCCAAAAAAGGGCAAAGGAATTTGGCATGGTGGTACATGTCTGTAATCCCAACACTGGGAGATTGAGGCAGGAGGATCACAAGTTCAAACATAACCTGAGCAACTTAGCAACTGTTATGGTTTATGTTTGGATGAACCCCCAACCCTGATGCAGTCATGGAGGTAGCTGAATCTAGTGTTTGACTGGTTTGTTGTCTAGCTCTGGGATTGGCGATGTGAGTGCTGCACCCACCCAGGGGTGGGTAACCGGCAAACTATTTAAGAGACAGAAGGAGGCAAGCTTCGCCCCTTTTGGCCCTTTTTGCTCTTGTTGCTTGTGGCCACCATGAAAGGCTGCCCCTTAGCCACGCCACCCTGTCTTGGAGCCAGCCGAGTATAGACTGAAACCTCCCAAAACTGTAAGCTAAATAAACCTTTCCTTCCTTCATTTTGGGTGTCAGGTATTTTGTCTCAACAACAAGAGAAAAGTAACCAAGACAATAACCTAGCAAGACTCTCTCTCAGAATAAAAATTTTAAGAAGAGTGGGATATAACTGAGTGTGAAGGCCCCAGTTCAATCCCCAATACTGCCAAAAAACAAGAATATAAGGAAATGTCAGACCACAAGAAGGGATTGCAAGTATAGCTCAGTGCTATGCTGGATTCTTCACTTTGATCCGTGGCAATGTAAAACAGAACAGAGGACACACACGTTATCGCTTCATGCCTATTAAGACAGCTATTATCAAAACATTTTATATGCATAAAATAATAAATGGCCGGTGAGGTTATAAAGAACTTGGCAATCCTTGACACTGCTGTCAGGAGTATAAAATTGTGTGCAGCTACTGTGGAAAACTGTCTGGCCATTCCTTAAAAATTTTAACCTAGAATTATCACATGTCCTAGCAATTCCACTGGTAGCTGTGTGCCGAAATGAAAACTGGTTCTTGAAAAAGTATTTGAAGAACATATAGAGCATTATTCATCAAGTGGAATGTAATCAAGATTTGTAAATGTCCATCTACAAATGAATAAACAAAATGTGGTAGGTATGTACATGAAATACATTCGGCCTTTAAAACAAAGGAAATTCTAATACATATTACAACATAGATGACCTTTGAGGCTACTATATGAAGTGAAGTGAGGCAGACACAAAAAGACAAACCCTGTATGATCCCACTTATACAGGGTGCCCAGAATAACTAAATTCACGGAGTTGGATGCAGTATACTGTTGTAATCCCAGCAGTTCAGGAGGTTGAGACAGGAGGGTTGTGGGTCCAAGGCCAGGATGGGCAGCTTAGCTGTACTATATAAATAAAAAAGGCTAGGGACATAGCTCAGTGGTACAGCACTTGCCTAACATGTGCATGTGTGAGGCCCCGAGTTCCATTTCCAGTTCTGTAAAAACAAAACACAATATGAATGTACTTCATGCCACTGAATCGAAATGTTTAAAATGGTAATTTTTGTTATGTATGTTTGCCACAATTTTTAACAGTCCAAAAAACATTCTTTTGTGATCTTTGTTATTATGAAACTCCTATCGCTTGGTTGGGTGTGCTGCCACTGAGGAGGGTACAGAGGGAGAGAAGGTTCTCTGCAGAGTAGGAGGGATGGGAGGGGAGTGAGCAGCCCCCTGATGGGAAGCACAGAATCGCACACAGCTCTGTCTTTGCACTGCACTGCAGGGCACCCACGCTCACACCTGACCACCCCCGCCCAGCCCGGCCGTGGTGGCTTCACGGATTGATACTGGCAGTTCAGCGGCAGCCAGGTTATGGGTATGGACACATTCAGGGCACAGGGGAAAGGGGCTGTTTTTTGTTGGTGGCTGCAGTGATTTTCAGAGCACCAACTTACCTTTGGGGTGAAAACAGAAACGAGCCTACCTTATCCTTTAGTGAGGTGCAAAACATTTAACAATGCCCCTAAAGGAGATGAGATTCCACAGTGTGGAGCAATTATTTTCTACACAGGCTGAATACAATCAATTCGCAACATGATTTTTGAGTTCCAGAGACATGAACACCTGTCTTTAACCATAGCCAACAAACATTGCAAGAAAAATTATCAGAGAATTAACCCCTTTCTGATCTCAAAGAAAACATGAACTACAAGCTTAGTGGGAAAATCTAGTTTTAATCTGCATTTTGCATTATTTTAGGAAGTATAGTTTATGCTTGTTTTGGGTACAGGTTGGGAACTGTATTTGAGGATTTGATTATTTTGTATGATACGAGATTTTCTGGAACTTCAGAGGAATTGGTTCACGCTGTAAAAACAGTTTGCAAAATCGAATAGAAATGATTTGTGTGTTAATTGCGCATAGGGATTATTTATACTGCACTTGTGTTTCATTTTATAGATCCATAGATATTAAATTGTGCAGGCTGAGAACAAAATACTCTGTATATGCTGATGTGATGATAGACTGGAGAGTGGAAAGCAAACCGACCCATCAGGCCAGCCTTGGAGTATCTAGAAAACAATATTATCGGACCAGGGATTTAGCTCAGTGGCACAGCGCCTGCCTGGCAAGTGTGAGGTCATGAGTTTGATCCCCAGTACCAAAGAAAAGAAAGGAAGAAAGAAAACAACATTATCTTATCAGAATGAGAATAAAGTACCTCTATGTGATATTCCTATCAGAACGAGGACTAAATGTCTCTGTGACATTCCCTTTTCAAAGTTTCATTGTGCTTATGAAAAAGCATGCTGTGATTGGTAGTGGTCATTAGTGGTGGTCTAACTGACTGGGGATATTTTCCTCCTTGTGGAGAGTTTGGATGGGAGAAAAGTCAGTCATATAACCCTCTAGTTCGAGTCTTGAACTCTGCTTTTATTCAATGTTTGTTTAATGTTTTCAAATCACAGTTCTGAGTACCTTCTATAAACCCAGTCCTAAACTTGATACTTAGAGGGGTTAAAGAACTGGGATTTTTGTTTTGCTTGGATTTTGGTGTTTTGTGATTCTCATGCATGCTAGATGAGTAGTCTTCCACTGAGCTACAAGCCCAGCGATTTTGGTTTTTTAAGACAGGTTCTTGTTATGTGGTTCATGCTGACCTTGACTTACAGTGATCCTCTTGCCTTAGCCTCCCATATGCTAAGATTATAGGCATGCACCACCGTACCCAATTTAAGAAACCTTGTAAGTCTTGCTTAAGGAATATATAATCTAGCATAGGATAAAGATTCACATGCATCAGAGAATTAGATAGAAATCTAAAACAATGAGGAATATCAACTCTGCAGCACTGTTTCTCAAACTTTGTGGTCTGAGGACCACTGCAGCAGAATCAGCTCAGCCCACCCTAATCTGCTGAATTCACCCCAAAGGGCACAGCCTGTAAATTGGCGTTTTTTAAACCATCTCAGCAGGTGATTCTGATGCACATAAAAGTTTGAAAACCATTATGCTGCCTAATCTCAAAGCAAGACAAGCTGCACATGTTATTTCCTTTGTTTTCCCCTCAGTGCATAGTAGGGGCCCTACTGATGTTTACACAGCAAACAAGGACAACGGAGTAGTTTCCTGAGACTGCCCTTCCCTTGTGGAAGTGTGGGAAGAGGCCTTGCCTTGCCACCTTTTATGTTGCAAGTGGCAGGGCAGGGTGATTGTTCTTATTCTAAAAGACTTTTCTAAGTGCTTTGCGAGTCATAGTCCTAATTCATATGTGTTTTTTTAGGCACCTTATTTTCTAAAATCTTTCAGCTAGGCCGTGTGAATAAGTTTTTCAGAAATCTTTTTTAAAGTTGGTAACCATCTAACAGAAAGGTCAACAGGAAATGAATGCCCCGTGCGTGGTGTCCATGGTCCGAGCCTGCGGCCCATGCTCACCTGCTGTTCGCGCCTCTGCTTGCTTCCAGGTGGAAAGCTCTCCGTGGTCCTCCCCGCCGAAGACCTAGAGCTCCTGCTGGAACCGGCCACGTCTGCACTCGCCAAGGTGACCTTAATGCAAAGCGACAGCGGCATTTGAGGGAAGTTGTGGCTTGCATTGTTAAAAACAAGTGAAGTTTTCGTCTGCTGATGTGACATTTTTATAAACGCCTCTTCTGAGTGGTATACATTCTCTAGATTCATGATTACTTTAAAAGCAGAACCTTATCAGTTGCAGCACCAGCTCCTGCTCAATCTGATGTCAGCTTGCCTACACAAAGAAGCCAAATGCTTCTGCTTGCTCTGATTTTTATTTTTATTAAGAGTCCAAAATACCTTACTACAGAAGACATCTGTTTATATTAAAACAGATACTAGGATAAAGCAGCTTTTAAAAAGTCCTCTTCATGTCTTCCTACATCATCTGCACCTTAATTATGATTCTTTAAAAGAAAAATGGAGCTGGGGATGTGGCTCAGTGGTAGAATTCTTGCCTTGCAAGCACAAGGCCCTGGGTTCAATCCCCAGCACCACAAAAGAAAAATGAAAACCTCTGAGCAATAAGCAGCTGCACCCACTCTGAAAGCCTTCAGAAAAATGGCTGCTGTGTGGGTCCGTGGCTTTGCCGACGAGCTCGCGGGGTCTGCACCGTCACGGGGCCACATGTATCAGGGTTCAGTTTTCAGATTTACCAGCTCAGGGACTTAAAACCCAGATATGATAAGACTCTGGATAAGCCACTATCAGGCAGACTACATGGCCAGAATGCCATCTAAATTAATTTACAAAGGGTAATAACTGTTATCAGTCATAAATTCAGGAGACCAAAGTGCTGATCAGAAAAATGCTTGTCCAGCAACAGCCTTTGAACCAGTCCTTCTGCCCCATCCATGCTGTGTGGTGTTTCAGAGCAATTGTCCAAAAGCACTGGATGATAGATCCCCTCCCAGGAAGCCACAGTCCCTTGAATCAGGGCAAATTCCTGGGGCCTTTCCAGTGTGCGTGTATACTGTCCATGTCTATTTGTCTATCTGACCACGCTTCTGTTTTACCCAGTTCACATCCTATCCCCTCTACTCTCTTGCATAATGTATGACACTTATTTGAGGTCCTTCCTGTCCTCCTGCCTTCTGCAAATCTTTTTCCAGCAAAATCTACCTATCATTAGTGTCCCTGTGAATGTGCTCTCCATCAGGAGACCTCAGGAACGCTCCTTGCTCAATCCAATGCACTCTTTCCCCACCTGGAACTCTGAGCCGTTTGTTTACCCCCTCAGCTGCCAAGCTTTGCTCTGTATCAGAATCACTTAGAGAGCTAGTAAAGAGCACAGGGACCATAGCTGGGCATGGTGGTGCACTCCTGTAATCCCAGCACTCAGGAGGCTGAGGCAGGAGGATCTTGGTGAGTTCGAGGCCATCCTGGGCTACAAAGTGAGTTCAAGGCCAGCCTGAACTGCATAATGAAACCCTGTCTGAAAAAGACAAAAATTAAAAAGAACAAGGAGACCAAGGCTTGGTGTGGTGGGACAGGCCTGGATCCTTTGAAGGTGTCTCAAGTTCCTGCAGATTTGAGCATAACTAGTGAGGCCTTTTCTTATAACAATCCAATTTCCTCTCCTTTCTTACTCTAATTGTATTTATTAACCCTCCTTATTAAAGGTTAAGCTTCTATGGATCTTATTTGTCTTTAAATGTGACTTGTGACTCCTGTTCCCAACACAGAGACTTCCAAAAGTAGGAAGTCGATTGCTCTGTGTGGTATGTAGTTGAGAAATAGAGGCAGAACAGAGGGGATGGGTAGGGGGAAAGTTCAAGTGATATTTGCCATCGTGGAGCAAAATACATGGAGCCCTTAGTAAACCAATGATAACGTGACTGGGAAAGCAGCAGGGAGTCTGTAGTGAATCAGTTAGGAAAGTTCCATGGTCCACTTGGTCCACCTGATGCCATTGTCCGCCATCCTTGTCGAAGGAAATAGGTCAGTCAGTGATGGCAAACCTGTTAGAGCTTTCAGTGATAACAAAGGGCCCACTGTGGCACATGTGCCAAAGGTTCACCACCGCTGACAGACCTGTGAGCAAGGAGGTAAGCGATGGTCTAATCACAACGGGGACAGAAATGCAGCAGCTGTCACTCCTCGGCCTTTCAGCTAGGATCAAGTGTAGAAATGGAGCAGCCAGCGAAGCTTGCTCAGGGAAGCAGGGAGTGAATCACAGCGGTGTCTCCATGATCTTACAAAGTTCTTCAAGCACACGCAGGCCAGGGACAGGGCAGCAGTGGTATGTCATTAATCAGTGTTGATGACCTGACCGTGTGGGCTGTGCTTTCAGCTGGGTAGAACGGGTCCAGCTTGGGTTAACTGGGCTGGGCTTCAAAGTGTGGCCTGAAATTAAAACCAGAAACCCAGTAAGGTTTCTGGAGATCACCAGGGCCTGGAGACAGCTCAGGACTCCAGCTCCCTCCCTTACTGCTTCCTAATGGTGGAGCCCACCACTTCTGATAGACTCCTTACATATTTGTTGAATGACACACACGTGTGAGTGCTGTGTGCCAGAAAGAATTCAGTGGTGGTGAGCCTATGGCACACATGCTACAGCCAGCTTTTTGTTATCATTGAAAGCTCTAAAAAGGTTCGCCCTCACTGACATAGATTCCCAGTGATACACAGGAACACCTAATACACACACATATCCCCAGGGCTTTTCAGTGCCTATTTCTTTTGTAAAGTCCCACTTTGGAGTATTTGGTTTAGTAATAAGGGAAGAAACAAAAAACTGAGCAGCTCTTTGAAATTGTTTACATTCTAATGATTCTGTTTACTTCTAGGATTCAGTTGATTTCCTCTCTCTTGATTTGTCTTATGAATGCCAAAGTGAGGCAAGTCTACCAGAGAAGTTGAGTCAATTGCAGGTAATTGGAACCCTTTTCCTTATCAATGATCAATGGTGAATATTCCTGAACATAGTAGACATTTAATACTTTGGCTAATGGGTGAATTGAACTTCCACCAACAGTCAGAAGACATGCCAAGTTACATCTGGGGAGATTTCCATTGAAAGCATCTCTAGAGAACATTATGATGTTAGAGTCTTTCTTAGGAAAAGTAATGAAGGTTAACTTATAAGGTAAATATTCACATGGATCTTGTGCTGCCTCGTGTAGAAAACTGAGACTTGAAATTCCAGTGTTCATTCTAAGTTTAAAAAGACAGTTCACCAATGGTAGTGAGAGTTGCTACATTAGTTCTTTTTGCATTACTACAACAAAATACCTGAGGCAGGCTAACTTTATAAAGAAAACAGATTTATTCACCTCACAGTCGTGGAGACTCAAAGGAATGGTGCTGTCACGGGCTCAGCCCTGCTCACCTTCTTGGCTGCTTCACATCATGGCGAGGCATGTGTATGGGGAGAGTATCACAGGGACTAGGGCCACATAGCTTTTCTGAGGACCCACTGGGCTAATGACCTCCTACCACAGCCCGCCTCTCAAAGGTTCCACTGCCTTCCAATATGACCGTAGGGACCAAGCCTCCAACACGTGAATCTTTGGCAGGGAACACGCACTATACCCAGGCCACAGCCGCACTTAAGCCATATCCAAGCCACGGTTTCCAACAGTGTAAAACTACTTAATGCACTTAATGCATGTGAGCACTGGGGGCGGGGTTTGAGCGAGGGCTTTAATATTCTAAGGTGCTATACTGCATCTCCAGACACGTCTGAGGTGTTGCAAATGTTATTATGAGAATTGTATTTTTTTCCCTTTTGTTTGTTTTGCTGTGCAGGGAATTAAACCTAGGGCCTCACATATGTAAGTGCTCTACCACTGAGCTGTACCCCAAAGGTTGTATTCTTAAAAATCACACATCATTCTGGTTGATTTTTTTGCTCTGTGTGTTGGGGCGTGGTTTCAGTATTGGGGATTGAACCCAGGGCCTTCACACTCCACTATATCCCCAGCCTTTTTTATTTTCCATTTTGAGACAGAGCCTCACTAAACTGCCTGAGCTGGATTTGGATTTACAATCCTCCTACCACGGGATTACAGCAGCACACCTGGCTGATAAGTGGTTTTTGTTAACATCTCACCCGAACCTGAATTTGCTTGCAACCCATAGCCTGTAGTTTTGTCCTTACTGATGAGACTTCCGGGTCTTAGACAGCCTTGTGGTGTGTTTGAGGTCTGCTTATGCCTGTGACAACAAAACATGTCTTCCGGCTTTCTCAAGGAATTAAAGCAGAGCTGTGGCCAAGCTAATGGGTTCAGACCTAAGGACATTTTAAAGCCATCTTGGTTATGCAGATGCAGCATTTCTGAGAGGCAGGCAACGGGAGCACTGGGAAGTTTGTACTTGAAAATATGGTTTACAGTGCTCCCCTTTTTGGTCAAACATCTTTAAGAAGGCCTACTCCTGCCAGTGCCTCGGTGACACTGTGAAACCTCAGTCCATAGCTGGCCAGCCAGATACTGTGATAAAATTCTTTGCGGACAAACTTAGCTGTCGTTTTTTTAAACCTGTTGTAACAGTTCCTTTTTCATTTCCTTTGGTGGGAAATTAATTCCAGATATTACACTTGACAGCTCAGATGCGGCCTCAAAGATTTAGAATGGAGCCAGGCATCCTGGTGCACATCTGAAATTCTAGCACTCTAGGCGGCTGAGGCAGGATTACAAATTTGACCACAACTTGGGCAATTTAGCGACTTAGTAAGACCCCTGTCTCTGAATCAAAAAGCAAAAAGGGGCTGGAGAGGTAGTTCAGTGAGAAGGCCCTGAGCTCAATTCTCAGTACTGGGGGAAAAAAAAGTTCAAGCAAGGGATGATGGTATATAGTTATGATCCCAGCACCCAGGAGGCTGAGGCAGGAGGACTGTGAGTTTGAGGCCAGCCTGGGCTGCATAATAAAACTGTCTTTCAGCAAAACAAAATCTAAATGGAGCTGGGAGCATAGCTCAGTGTAGGGCAAATGCTTTGTAAGCATGAGGCCCTGGGCGCAGTCCCCAGCACCACCAAACAACAAAATATCCAGAATGACACCTGACAGTGGTGGAACCAGAGAGGAGGCTGACCTCTGGGGTCCTAGGTACAAGCCTGTACACAGTTACCACACTCAGGACAGGAAGGAAGGAGTTCTCCCTGAGGAGAAAGGCCGGGTTGCGTCCTCAGGAGCCGAAGCACACAGCCCACAGCTTCCTCCTCACACACCTCGGGCGCGCCCTCGGTGCCCTCGCTCGCCCCGTGAGGGGCCTCTTCCGTGGGCGGCGTAGGGAACAAGGGCCGCGCACTGCCCTTTCCCCTGCTGTCCCCAGCGCACCTACCTGCACAGCTCAGCAGTGCCACAAAGGCGTCTCGGGCCTCCCCAGGCCCAGCGCCTTGATAAAGAGCCGCGGCACAGCCCCAGGAGGCTGCGAGGAGGGGCTCAGCCCCCTTTATTAGAAAGAGGCTCTGTCTCCCCAGGATACCCGCTGGGCAGCAAGCAGGCAGAGCCTCAAAGGCTCCCCTCGCTCCCCGGTCTTGGAAAAGGCCAGCCCCGCCACAAGCATGGATCTTTCAGGGAGGACGGTTCTGTCCCGTTAGCGCGCCACTCGTCCTTCCCCCTGTAAACGCCAGCACAGAAAGGGCGAAGGCTGTGTAGAGTCACAGCCCTGCTAAGCCTGTGGTCACGGGCTGCTCAGCCGGCGTCTCGGAGCTTTAATGCCTCATCTGCAAAGGAGGGGCGATGCTGTGAGGAGGTACTGCCGGGGTCCCTGGGTGCTTTGTAAGGAGCTGCTACTTGGTTTTTTGCTTTTTGGTACCAGGGATTGAACTCACAACCTCATGCTTGCCAAGCAGGTGCTTAGGCCACTGAGCTAAATCCCCAGCCCCAGTAGCTGCTACTTGTATGTCTCGGTAGCCTTTAACTGTTCAGAGGAGAAAAAATATGGGAAAACTGATGAAACCCCAACTTCCCAAAAGAGATCATTTAAAATGAAGTCAAACACGTCAGCCGGGAGAGACGTCAGCCCCTTGATATTGAAGCATCGAGGGGGAAAAGACGGGGAAGCAGTTACCACTGCCCCCGTTTCAGGGAGGACATGATGGAGTGGGAAGGGGACGTGAGAAGAATTGAGATGTGTTATGTACACGGCCGGCTCCCCAGGAGGAAGGTAATCATTATGTACTGCAAACAGGTGCTGATGAAGATGTTTTTAAAAAAGATGACAGCTCTCTAGCTTTCTGCCATGGAAAATTTCAAACATCTAAAAGTAAGGAGAAAAGTCTAAAGAACCCCTAGGAAGCCGTGGCCAATTTCAGGTCCTATTATTTCACCTATGCTGCTCGTTCCCCTTCCAAACAGGATTATTTGGAAGCAAAGGTGATGGTGGAATCTCAATTAAGCTTTTTCAGTAATGCAGACTCCGGATATGAGCACAGCAGACTGACTCAGAGCCCGCCTCGAGAGGTTCCTCATGTGACTGAGGGGGCATCACTTTGGTGGGGGCGAAAGAGTGCCTGCGTTACTGAGGAGCGCAGCCCCCTCCTTCAGAGTCTAGGGGCAGCCGCCCCAATTAACCGTACCGGCTGGAGGTCACTGCCAGCGCTAGGGAGTTTGTAGCCTGTCACTTGAAACGAGGTGTTATCAAAAGATACTGACGAGTTACATCAGTTCACTTGCTGGTTTGTATCTTTTTCAGAGCATTGAGCCGAAAGTGCAGGTTTTCATCTTCACTCTAAAACTTCGGGATTGTCCCTCTGCCGAGAAGCAGCCTGCTGAGCTGCTCGTCAGCCTTGCTGCAGGTGAGTAGGCCATCAGCAGAGGGAGAAGGCCTGGGCGGAGAGCCCACCCTAGGGAGCGTGAGGTCCCTGCCTTTCCTGGCAACCAGCTCCCACTGCCCCACAGGCAAGGTCTGTAAAGGATGCTTCTTACGGAAAAAGACTGCCAGGCCTCGGGTGTGAGCCGTAAGCCTGGAACCATCTCTCTGCCCGGCTCCCTCCAAGTTCTTTCATCTCTGCCCACTGTGCAGGGCTGTTTCCTGCCTCTCCAGCCTTGAGAGGCTCACCCTTGCCCTCTGCTTGCCCTTGTTCTGTGTCCCCTATTACCTCAGCTTGTGTGTGGACTTGCTGGGCACAGATGATGCTAAAAACCCTCACAAGCAAGACTTGCAGTTCAAGGACTGTCTTTTCAGCATCTGGTTCAAATTCTTGACAGTGAGTCTGATTGACTGTGAATCAAGGAGCAGCTCCAGTCTGAGCTGGGGAGAGCTGGGCTCTGTTAGTAGGTGAGGCCATTGGAGACTGCAGGAAGGAGCACGGGCAGTGCTGGAGTCCTGTAGACAGCCCAGCCACCCTTACTGCAGGCCAGCAGATGGGGAAGCCGGCGCCCTTCCCACAACCTGCAGCCCTCCTACCACTCCGAGGTTGGTCCACAAACCCCCACTTAATGCCCTCAGCCTAACTCATCTTTGATAGCATGAGTTCTGTTCTCCAATGCTACCCTCTTGTAAATGGTTACAATGGCCCTGCATGGTGGTGCATGCCTGTAATCCCAGCACTTGGTGGCTGAGGCAGGAGAATCGTCACAAGTTCTAGACCAGCCTGGGCTACAAAATGAGTTCAAGGCCAGCCTGAACCATATAGTGAAACCCTGACTGAAAAAAGGACCCCCCCTTATCTTCCTGAAAGAACTAAAAATATCTCATCACAGTGATACATGTTCACCCATGTTCATAACTGCTCAATTCATAATTGCGAGATCATGGAAGCAGCCTAAATGCCCCTCGACTGAGGAATGGATAAAAAAGCTGGGGTATTTCTACGTAATGGAATACTCAGCTATAAAGAACAACAAACTAGACATTTTCGCCCTCAGATGGATGAGTGCTGAGGATATGCTTCTCAGTGAACTGAATAAATCACATATATGTGACTATCGCATTGTTGCACTGGTGTGATGAACTGAAACAAAACCTACGTATATATAAAAATTAGTTGGGATAGTTAGAGAAAAAGAAAACGAGAATGTTTATTGTTTGATATTTGGATCCAGTTTTGCTCTTTGAATTATATTTTTTTGTTTCTGCTTGAAAAAAAATAGGTCTTGAAATCTTTTAATTTCTCTGTAACATTTTCTACGCCAGGCGTGGTGGCTCACACCTTTAATCCCAGCACTCGGGAGGCTGAGGTAGGAGGAGTGTTGTGAGTTTGAGGCCGGCTTGGGCTACAATGCCAGAGCAAGGCCGGCCTGAGCTACATAGTGCGACCCTGCCTCAAAAAACCAGGGCTGGGAGTTTGGCTCAGTGGCTTAAGCGCGTGCCGTGGGAGGTGTGAGGCTGTGAGTTCAATGCCTGGTGTCACACACACACACACGCAAAAAAACATTTTCTAGTTTTCTGTATATAGGTCTTTTAAATTTTGTGATGAGATTTATTACTATTTCATATTTTGATGCTTCTGTAAAAATTTTGTTTTGTTTTTGTTTTTGACCATTAAATACAGTTGCTTTTCAATTAAAAAAAAAAAGACCTCCCCCCCCCAAAAAAAGGTTAAAAAGGGCAACTTTCACGTACACGTGTACTTAAACCACAATATTTTTTCAGTACTGAACCCAGGGCCTCTCACATGCTGGACAAGCACTCTATTACCTAGCCATATCCCCAGTGTTTTATTTGTTTTTGAGACACAGTCTTACTGTGTTGCCTAGGATGTCCTTGAGCTCGTGACCCTCCTGCTTCAGTCTCCTGAATAGCTGGGATTATCAAGTGTGAGGCACCATGCCTGGCTTAAACTACAATTTACAACAGCAACAAGAATTCCTCTGCTTTCCATGTTGGGGTTCTTCTCAGTCATTCCCAAGTTTGTGGTTGCAGACCAGCAGCGCAGGATAAGCATCACTTGGAGACAGAATGCATTTCACAGGTCCTACCCAGATGACCCGACCGAGACTCTGGGGTGACTCCAGCAGTAGGTCTCCGGTCTGATTTACCCGTCAGCCTAAGAACCACTATTTCAAGTCCTGAGCAGGTCAGAAGTGTCTGGCCTCAGGTCCTTAGGCTGTGGTATTTTCCAGAGGCTCTTAAAACCATTGTTTGGAGTTTACGTGTTTTTAGCAGTGAGAAAAACTGCTGATTTCAGATGTGTGTGTTCTTTGTGGTGCTTCATGCAGAGTTAATTAAACTACTTCTTTTACAGCCGTAAATAAAGACCAAGTACTTACCATTGGGTTTGATGTCAGTGCATTCCTGAGCTGTTCGAGCTCGGAGCAGAGGTAAGGGTTTTGCTTTCTCCTGAACTAGCAATAACGGATGTGTAGACTGCGCTGTTCTCCCACACGGGCCTCTCTTTGGGACTGCTGTCACTGTCTCTCCGACCAGCAGGTTGATTGTGGCTGTTCTCTGTATGAGAGAAGGCGTCACTCAGGGAGTCTTCGTCTGGGCCCCACACAGTCTGGCTTTCTCACCGATCGGGTCACCCAGCAGCACATCATGTGCAGAGCTGGGATTTGAACACCTGCATCCTAGTTTTAGATCTCCGAGGCAGAGTATGTGGAAGAGAAGCCAGGTTAAAAATAGATCTGACCACCGTCCTGAAATTTCATGAAGTGAGTTCTTGCCTCTGTTTTCTCAGTGTGAAATTTGAAATACCTTTCTCACCCAAGACAGGAAAGCCAGCTTTTACAGGGCCCCAACAACACAGGCTTTAATTAATGACGAAGCTGCAAATAATTTCTTATCAATGACTAAAGCACCAAGGTTTGTAAATGCTACACTGTACTTTAAAAGAAAGGAGAGCCGCCGGGAGTTTATCCCCATAATTACATGGAGGCCACAGGAGCAGGGAAAGGATGGTGCGAAGACAGCACTCGGTGCCCCCAGAGCCTCAGCCCGCCACCGGCTGCTTCACCCTAAGGCAGGACAGGCTGGAGACAGCCGTGCAGCTTGCAGACCTCCGCGAGAGCTTCGCTGTTCGCCTCTGACATTTCATAAACATTGCTGCCCACGTCTCCTCTTGCATCAGCTGTCCTGAACCGCGACCTCGTCCTGCGCTCTGCCCGCTCCACTCACTCCAGCCCGGCGTTTCAGACCAGTAAAGCCGCGCGGCTGCGGTGTCGGGCCTTGCGCTGGGGCTGCGGACAGCGCACAGCTGCGCCCCGACTACACCTGCAGTCATCTGGGCAAAGACAGTGCAATGAGCCAAACAGAAGGGGCTCCCCGAGACGCTGGTTACAGAGGCAACTGCGGAACCGCAGCGGCACCGGCTGCGAGCTCTCCCCACCCCCGACCTCGGGGTTCTTCCCCTGAAGCCAACAGCCGCGGCCTCAGCGGGGCCCTGGCTCGGCGAAGGGGACGGAGAAGCTGCCGGTGACGGTGCAGGGGAGCCGGAGGCGGGTGCGGAAAGGGCGGCCGCAGTGTGCTGTCCCAGGGATTTTAGACCCCACAGGTGAGGCAGAGGCCAAGTGACTCTGACACCCCGTGTGGCGCTGCCTCCGGGGGAGGGAGGAGCCGCCCTGTCTGAGGTCTCCGACGCTGTGGGGCCGGTTGGCTGCAGGAGAGGCGCAGAGCCCAGGGCTTCTCGTTATATCAAATCTCTTCCAAGGTCGGTGAACCCCAGACTCCCCACTCCAAGACC
>RJWM01022674.1:0-32618 GCA_004363535.1 Dasyprocta punctata
AGAGGAAGGGGAGGGGAAGAAAGAGAGGGAAGGAAAAGAGGTAAGACAGGGAGAGAGGCATGGAAATGAAAAAATTAGAAGGAAGGAAAAAAGAAGAAAGAAAGAACCTGAATTTAGAGATGAAGGATGATTAGAGTGTGGATCTTTAATGGGAAACATTTTAACATTACAAGACTGAAAAAAAAATATTGAGTCTAAAGTCAGAACTATGCTGATCCAATTCATTTGGGCTTTTGTAACTCAAGTAGACCCAAGGGTTTAAGCCTAAATTCAATAAATCATCTCTCAGTTTTCTACTGAAAATTTGTCCTTTAGCAGTACAGTACCTGGTTGTATGTCTCAGTACCTTTCTCTGAGGGATATAAGAAGCAGTCCATGCGTTCACCCACTTGGCATGACAAATGGCAAGGAGGATGTGTCTTGGTTACTTTTCTTTTATTACTAGAACAAAGTACTTGACACCCAATATCAAGGAAGGAAGGGTTTATTTAGCTCACAGTTGGTGGACTTTTCAGTTCATAATCAGCTGGTTTCAAGGAAGGTTGACACGGCACAGGGCCAACACTTCAAGGTTATGGAAGACAGAAAAAGTAGCAAGTGCAAAAGGGGAGAACAAGCCTCTTTTCCTCCCTTATATTGCAAGGACTCCTCACACACACACACACACACACACACACACACACTGGGGCATGCACAGTACTCACACAATCTCTGTGACCTCCTCTTGCACAAGATGAGGATGTTTACCAAGTGAGGACCCCAATTCCCTGCTGAGTCACTTAATTAAACCACTAAACTTCTCAAGTTTGCACAATGTATTAACCATTACAATTCACTCCTTGTCAATTTGGCGACCAAACACATTTCTTTACAATTCACTCTTGTCAATTTGGCGACCAAACCAGTTTCCAGATACAAAGGCATGCTTATTCTTAACATTACACAACTTGAACATTGTAACACAGTTTAACAATCCTTAAGAACCAGCATTGAGCCTATCAACATTATATTACATTAGAAACATAACATTTTGTCCTTGCCCCCCCAAAGACTCATGCACAACCCTTTGTGCAAAACGCATTTAGTCTACTTGCAAGAGTTGCCAAAGTCCTAACCATTTTAGTATTGCTGAAAAGTCCAAGTCCCTAGTCTCCTCTGAGATTTAAGGCAAACTCTTAGCCGTAAGTCCCTGCACAAATGAAAACAAAGTGAAAACAAAGCTAAACATTCCCAACACAGAATCTGATACCAGAGGAATGGGGTCGTTGCTGCAACTGTACCTGATCACATAGTTCAAGAGCTTTGGGAATGGCTTATGGGAAGAGTTTTGAAAGGTTTTTGAAGAGTAGAATTGGAATACCTTAGGCTGTTCTGTATGGGAGAGACTGGTCAGAGCTCAGAAGACCAGAAAACTGATAGCAATCTTGCTGGTACAGACCAAGCATGGGAAGTTTCTGCTGGGATGGACTGCATTGTGTGCTGGACTCCAGATGATGTATGTTATGGCTTGGCAAACAGTTTGTATGTATTTTGCTTATGTCCAGAGACTTTGACTGAGACTAAGATTAAGGGTGAGAGACTAATTAATCTGGCAGAAGAAATTTTAAGCCAGTCAAATGTTGAGGCTGTGGCATGGCTATTGTTGGGGGCTTTTAGACAGACTTATGCTGTGAATCAAGAGAGAAGAACTCAGAAGCATGATTTAAAATGTTGTGAGTTTGGCCAGATAATAAGTCCCAGTAAAGTTGTGAACTACAAAGATAGGGCTGAGGAGATCTTGATTGCTAAGAAGAAACAGGAGAATATAAATGATAGCCTGAGAGCATCACAAGAAGCAGCAAGTTTCTACCTTTTGAAACCTCAAAATGCAAAAGTGATAGATTTTGCTTTGAGGAAAAAACCACAGAGCACCAGTTCCAGAATGGCAGTGCCATAGAAAATTTGTTTCATAGAATTGGATTCAGTGTGCTCAGAAATCCAGGCACTCAAATTCTACAGCTATGAGAGGGAGAATCCTGGCTACTGTGCCAGCTTGCAGCAGACTTTCACATCATCCATGTGGCACTGGTTTTAGGTGCATGCAGAATGCAAGAATTGTGGGATTAAAAGGGCTTCCACCTTGATTTCAGAAGGCTTAGGAGCTCAAGCAGTGTTCCACTGAGAAAAGTGTATGAAGCTGTGAGAGTGACACAAAAGGTGGAGTGGAGACCCCAGAAGTTTGAAAAAGCAAGGGACATGGATCATATAAAGAAAACTGCAAGAAAGGAGCAAAGCAGACCTAAGAGAGTAGCCCTGGGAGCTATAACCACCAAAAGTGCCATATGTGTGGAATCACTCAATTTGGAGCTCACAATTTGCCACAGATTGCTTCAGGAGCTAGACATGGATCTATAGGACTTTATGTTTGCCCTGCTGGATTTTGGACTTGCTTTGGTCCCAACCCTTTACATCCCCTTTTTACTTTCGCCATTTTTGCTGTCTTTTGCCACCGTGAACTGTTACCTCTGTGCTATGTCACCCTTTGTTGGAGCCAGTTGATTACAGACTGAAACCTCCACAAACTGTGAGCTAAACAACCTTTCCTTCCTTAATTTTGGGTATTGGAAATTTTGTCTTATCAAAGAAAGAAAAGTAACTAACACATAGTGTGTAAGTGCAAATGTAGCAAAACAATATTTGAACCCTTATGCTCCATCTAACTGATTTTGCATATGTTTATTTGAGCATCACAGCATGACCAATAGACCCATGCCTCTCCAAAATTTATTTATTAAAACAGTTTTCTTTTGATTTTTTTTCTTCTAGAAGTAGCTCAATTCAGTACAGTGTCACATGAAAAACCAGATATGCAACTTTTGAACAAGGTCATCATGTTACTCACACATGAATGATGAAGTTAATCCATTACAGTAAAATACATGCTTTCATGACAGAAAGGTGTGGACAGATGATGATGATGATGATGTCTTTAACATTGGCCATGTGAGCCAAATTTCCTGTGGTAGTGAAATGGAGTAAAATTCACCTGATACAGACCCAGAGCATGTAGGACTTTGATTCAGATGATGAAGAAAACAACAATGTACTAGTTGAAATGTGAAATGCCAGAACAATCAAATGGAACAATCCAATGTTATAAATAGATCCTAAAATATAGAGAGGGTCTTAGCAGGAGTGAAACATACTGAAAAGAATTCATGCATCTGCCATTGTTAGAAATTGTAACAGATGAAATGCTGCATGATATGAAATATACAAAAGCTGAGATACAAGTAAAATATTCTAGAGGCACGAATAGCCATATTAAAAGTGTATTTATTATGATACCTTGCTAGCTGAACTGAAAGCATTCATAGCACAGATTTATCATGGTGATTGCAGGAATGTAAAATGATTAGGTAAAAGTGATGGGTCAAACTATAGCATAAAAATATATGGTCTTATACATGCAAAGACTTGCGCTTTCAATTTAGACATTTATCCTGGAAATCAGCCATCAGGTCCATATTCAAATAGTACTAAACTGAATGATGATATGATTATACTTATTGCTCTCGTCTCCCAAACTAACTGGAATGTGACATTGGACAATTGGTTTACCAGTTTCCAAATTATGTTACATTTGCTAACAGGCTACAAGTTGACTGGTGTAGGAACTGTACACAGGAACAAAGTAGAAATTCCAAATGAAATGTTGCAATTTCAAAATAGAGAATTGTGTAGTAAAAACTTTGAATTTCAGAAAGATTTAATATTGACCTCCTGTATGGCAAAGAAAAACAAACTGGTACTGCTGATGTCAACACTTCACCAGGATGTAAATATTGATAGGGAAACCCTGAGAAAATGAAGCCTGACACGGAAACTTTCAACAAACCAACGTGGAGTAGCTGTTGTTGGAGATATAGAGCAAATATGCTATCATTTGAAACACAAAACATTGGTCAATTGTTGTGTCTTATTCAATCCTAAACATGTATGGAATAAATAGCTTGATAGTTTGCAAAAACTAAAAATAAAAAGTGTAAGATATCATGAAGAATTTTCTTAGAGGACTGAACCTGAGCTCCTAAGAGACCATTTGAAGCAGAGGAAAAACAAAATGTTTCTGCCCAGGAAACTGTGCAAAAAAATTGTAGACCACACTAGTGAGCAGACAGGTGAACACTCACATGCAACATCACAAAGACCTACTAAGACCACAGGAAAACAAAAAAGAAGTCAGTTGTGCCCTACAAGAAAGTACAGGAAAACAAAACTATGTGCTACCAGTGTAAGTGATACTTGCACATAGAACATGCAGTTGTCATGTGTGAAGATAGTTTTGATGCAACAGTTGAAGCAAAGTTTATTTTTGTGGTAGAGTTCCATTGGCATGTTCATTGTAGTTCATGTAGGAATTTATTTCAGATGTTATCTTTTATGTTTTGTAAGCAAGTACGCAGCTGATGTGAAATGTTGATGTGTATTCTAAATGTACAATTCATGTTAAGAATTTAATAATTTATTTTATTGGCACTTTATGTTCCTATTAACTGCACACTGTATATTATAATAAGAACCTCCTGATAAAACAGCAAGACCACTAAGACTTTAGGTATGTCCTACAAAAGAGCCAGAAAAGCAAAAGACATCTGCTGTCAGCGTAAGTGATGTGTGTGGTGGAGCGTGTTGTTTTCATGTGTGCAGAGTGTCTTAGGTGTGATCATTGAAATATTATTTTTTTGTACAGTGCGATTGGTATTTTAATTGTAATTCACGTAGGAATTTATTTCTCATGTTCTTTTTTTAGACTTCATATACCAAATACCAGTTGATGTTGAAAATTTTGATGCATTTTTATACACTCAATAAATACTAAAAATTTTCTACTTTATTTTTGTGATATTCTTTCCTGGTAAGTACTCATTGTTTAATACAATAAAATTCATAAAATTAAAAATTCATCAATAGAAATATTCTAAATAATAAACATGAATCTGACAGGTTCAGGTTTATGTTCCTTGATAAGAAAATTAGTCTTATGCACCAGGGGCTACTTATCACAGGTCGAGAGGGGCAAGGGGAAGTTGATGAGAAATAAAGAGAGGGGAAAAGGAGAAAGGGGAGAAGAAAAGAAAGAAAGAGGGAGGAAGTGTGGGTGGTGGGAGTGAAGGAGGGAAGGAGAAAGAGGAAGAAAGGAAATAAAGAATTAAAGAAATTCAGAAGGAAAGAATGGTAAAAGGACAAGGGAAAGAAGGAGGGAAGGAAAAGAGAGGACAGAAGGAGGAAGATGGGGTAGAAAGGAAACAAGTAGAAGGAAAGGAGAAAGAAAGGGATGGAGGAAGGGAGGAAAGAAGGGATGAAGGAAGGGAGAAAGAATGAAAGAAAGAATTTGAATTTAGAGATAAAGGATGATTAGAGGGTGGACCTTTAATGGGAAACATTTTAGTATCAAAAGACTGGACAAAGCTATTGAGTCTAGAATGAGCCTGATAAAACACTGGAACAGAACATGGACACAGATGAGGGCAGGTATCAGAATATGCAATATCAAGGGTATCACACCTGTCATCTTCATAGTCTGCTGATGTTGTCTCTTTCTTGCCACCACTCAAGTGCTGAAAATTTGAGCCAGTGTCTCCTGCAGTTTAGGCAAGAGCCCAACCACAGAGATACACATAGCCCAATTTTATCATTTTCATTAAAAACAAAACAAAACAAAGCAAACCTTTACAGGACTGCTTAAACTGTAGATATGAGCTGGAGATGGGAGCACCAATCTGGAATCATAGAAAAGTGAAACATCACATTTTGTCCTAAACAAATGAGACACATAACATATATTAATTTTCCTTTGTGCTTGCACCAATTCCAGTGGCTATGTACCAATATTTTACAACATACAGAAGAGCAAAAGAATAAAGTAAGATAATTTTAACACCATTATCCTTAGACAAACTTTACTTGAAAAAAATACGTATTACTTTGTTAATGAATACATGTGATACTGAAGAAAGGATGGTGTGCAAGCCTGTAAACCCAGGAGGCGGAGGCAGGAAGACAGAGCAACCAGACTGCCTGGGCTACATGAAGAGTTCCCGACCAACCTGACCTACTATGTAAAAAGAGAGACAGAGACAGAGACAGAGATAGAGGGATAGAGATAGAGATGATAGAGGTAGAGATAGCGATAGAGATGACAGAGATAAAGGTGATGTTGGAGAGGCTAAAAAATTGTTTTTTCCCCCCAAGTGTTGTTTTTGGAGACTTCTAAACCCTTATATCTCTTTTCTTTTCTTTTTTCTTTTCTCTTCTTTCTTTCTTTCTTTCTTTCTTTCTTTCTTTCTTTCTTTCTTTCCTCTTTTTCTTTCTCTCTCTCTTTCTCTCTTTCTTTCTTCCTTTCTTTCTTTTGTAACCCAGGCTGGTCTCAAACTCACAACAATCCTCCTGCCTCAGCATTCTCAGTGCTGGGATTATAGGTGTGTGCCACACCTTTACATCTTTGAGGACTCAGAAACTCTGAAGAATATTTTTGCTTTCATAACCATTTTTATTTGATTTGGAGAAAGGATCTAGGGGATTTCTCTGAATTTGTGATGCTACTGCCACACAACCACCCGTTTACCTGGAATTAGGCATCACCATGTCGAATAGTTGTTTTGTGGTGTAGGAGTCAAACTCAGTTCTCTGAGTGCTGCACCTCTGAACTGTGTTCTCAGCCCCTCCAGTTAGACTGTGAATTTGGTCTCTTTTTTGGGTCTAGAGCAAAAGATTAGTGCAGAAAAATGTCTGTCTGTGACTTTACCTAACACCAAGAATGAGGATACCTCCCCCACCCCAGCTCCCCCTGGGGATTGAAACCAGGGAGCTACAACTACAGGCAGTGCCAAAGCGGGGGAGCCACCCAAGCCCTCTAGAGTCACAGTTTGCCGCAGACAGCCAGGATGCAGAAGTAAAACTGTGGGAGTTAATGTTTGCTGTGCTGAATTCTTTTCCCAATGCACTTATGAAGTGTCTTGGTTACTTTTCTCTCATTGCTGGGAAAAAACACCTGATACCCAAAATGAAGGAAGGAAAGGTTTATTTAGCTCACTGTGGAGGTTTAAGTCCACAATCACCTGGCTCCAAGGCAGAGTGGCATGGCACTGGGGCAACACTCAATGCAGCAGCCAGAGCAAAAGGGGGAAGAACAAGCCTCTTTTCCTTCCTTATGTTGTACACAGGCCTCCCCTCCTCCAAGGCAGGTGTAGCACTCACAAAATCTCTGTGTCCTCCTCTTGCACAGGATGAAGATATTTACAAAGTATGAACCCTGACTCCCTGCTGAGTCTCTCAGTTAAACTTCTAAACTTCTCAAGTTGACACAATGTATCAACCATAACATGAAGTAATTTTGAATTCCCTAAGAAAAAAAAAAGGTATCATCAATAAAATATATACGAAGTATAGAAATAAAGATATGAAAGAAAAAATTTAAATGTTCAATGTCCAGATAGAGAGAGAAAATTGAAACACACTGCAGTTGTTTTAGAGTTTGAGGAACTTGGTTGATTCTAGTTTGCAATTTACAAATTGATTTTTATTTAAAAAAAAACTAAAATATTAATTTAAAACATCATGATTTGAGTGTGGTGGTGTATGCCTATAATCCCTACACACTCGAAGCTGAGGCAGGAGGATTGCTGGGAGTTCAAGGCCAGGCTGGGCTGTATAGTGAGTTCAAGGTCAGTCAGAACTACATAACGAGACCTTGTCTCAGAAAACCAAGAATAAACAGTAAATAAACCAATCTTCATCAGAGATATGCAGAGCAATTTTTTTTTTTTTGCGGCACCGGGGATTGAACTCACAGCCTCACACCTGTCTAACAGGCGCTTAAGCTGCTGAGCCAAACTCCTGGCCCTGTTTTTTTTGTTTGTTTTTTTTTGTTTTTTGTTTTGTTTTGTTTTGTTTTGTTTTGTTTTGTTTTGTTTTGAGGCAGGGTCACACTATGTAGCTCAGGCCAGCCTTGCGCTCACGTTGTAGCCCAAGCCGGCCTCGAACTCACAATGCTCTGCCTACCTCAGCCTCCCGAGTGCTGGGATTAAAGGCATGTGCCACCACAACCGGCTTGCAGAGCAATTTTTTAGCAAGAAACTATAGAAGAAATCTTGCCTGGTGCTGTCTGCTCTTGCACCTATGCAGAGTTATAAGCAAAAAACTTAGGGATATTTTTTCTCTCACTAGTTTACATTTGTTTTTCCTCTGACATTACATAATCTTTGATTTTCTTTTTGTCTCTCTAAGTCAATCTTTACAAAAGTTTTAGTATCTTCACAAAAGTCATGAAAATTCATGAAAATCTGGAATATTTCCGAATTGCAGACATTGAAAGCTACATCTTCTTCCACATACAACCGAGGTGTATTCTGACATGTACTTTTTTCTAAACGCATGCATTAGATATACATGAGAATTTTACCTATATAATCATGTGTTCAAAATAATCACAGAGATTCTTAGAGAACAACAAAAGTCTTTTCCAGAAAAGGTGAATCTTATTTCTTATTTTTTCCTTTTTTCTTTTTTTTTTTTTTGCTGTACAGGGAATTGAACCCAGGGCACTGTCTGAGCTACATTCCCAGCTCGTTTTTCGTGGTTCCATTGTGAGAGACTGTCTACCTAGGCTGGGCTTGAATTTGTCATCTTCCTGACTCATTATCCAGAGCGCTTGGCTAACCAGCACAGATACCATAGTTCCGCTTTTTCCTTTTCCTTCACTCTCTGTACAGGAGATTGAACTCATGGCCTCATAGGTGTTAGACCTCCATTCTAACACTAATCTACACTCCCAAACATTTAAAAATATCTTTTGATACAATGTCTCACTTAATTTCTCAGACTTTCAGTTTTTTTAGCTTTAGTCTTTGGAATAGCTAGGATCACAGGTGTGCACAGTGAAATTTATAACCTCGTTATGGAGCATTTAATAGCATATCAGCAATGGCTTTTCTGAAAGTGTTTAGTGAGGTAGACTCCCATATCATAAAAATAACTTTTTAAAAAGTATTCTGTGATTCTTTTTAAGTATATTCAGAGTTGTACAATAATCATAATTATGCTTTCTAGGACATTTTCATCATTTGAAGAGATACTCAATATCCATTAATGTTTAACTTTCATCTATCCTCCCCTATCCTCTGGCAATTCTTACTTTACTTCTGGGTTCCTTCAACTTGGCCTCACTAATATGCTAGACAACATGAACTTCAATGTCTGCTGAAAGTGGATTTTAAATGCACATTTGAGAGTATAGCAAGCTACCTTGAGACTGAGCTGGGATGTGTCAGGGATGCTGGTACTCCTAACACTAGGGAAATAGTTGAAAATCATTCTGCTTAGAAGTATTTTTAAAGATACTCAAGAAACCCAATTTGGGGACAATGAGATGGAGAAGCAGTTGGGAGGAAAAGACCCTTTCTGACTTGGGGAAAACAAGGCGTCTTGTGTGCTTGCTAATCTTAATTGTCAACATGTGTAGATTGAAAGACTTCTCAACATTTCCCAAAGATGCATATAAAGACTAAAGAACTAAAAATACTTAGAATACATCATTACCTGGGTTCCCAATCGGTTCCACATGATCCTCCAATTTATAGGAAACACTTTGTCCTTGGAACAGTTTTAGATGTCTTGGGTAAAATATGGTAAGAGTCAGAATGGACTTTAATTGATGAAACTATTTCTAGTTTTCTTCTTGCCTATTAATCAAATCATGTTATTTTTAAGTACAACACTTCAACTTTTCACAGATGCCTGGAAGACAAGTTTCTAGGGAGCTCTAGAAGGTGAGTGCAAGCTTTCCTAGCACAGAACCACAGCAATTCTCCACCATTGAGTGAGGCCCACGGTGGGGGCAGCTCTTCACTGGCTGCTGTAGCTCAGACCTTCGTGTTGTGTCCATTTCTTTTATCTTTCACCTGTACAGAGAATTCTCTGAACCTTGACTGACAAGGGTAGTTGTCACGCACAAGAATGCTTGGTATGAGGGATACAGAATGATACATGGCTCAACCCTCAAATGTAAATGGAAAAATGTAAGTATCAGAAAAAATGCACACATAGAATGAGTTTAATTATAAAATGTCAGAATACATACAAAGCCAAAACATAAGGGATACAGTCATGTGTGGTAAATTCATAAAAAGAAAGAAATACAAAACTCAAGAGACTGATGATTTCTGGCACAAAAAGCACACTGGTCAGTACCACATGAAAATCAAAAACAACTGGAAATGGTTCTTACTCAATAGGGCTATTTGGTTTACAAGTGCTCATTTTGTTATTTTACACTACATATTTATGTTATATATTGTTCGTTTGTTTGTTTGAGACAGGATCTCACCATGCAGCTCAGACTGGCCTTGAACTCAACTATGTAACCCAGGCTGGCCTTGAACTCATAGTAATCCCCCCACCTCAGTCCCTGAAGTGCTGGGGTTACAGGTGTGTGCCACCACACCTGGCTAGGTGTTTCTAAAACAAGGAAGGGGATCAAGAGATGAGTGGAGGGGGGAGGAAGGAAGGGAAGGGAAGTGAAAGGGGATGAATAAAGGAATTAAAATGTGTTACATACACGTGCAAACTTCACACAAGGGATGGAAGCATTATGTACCAAACACGTACAGATAAAATAAATAATAAAAAAGTAGTTGTCCTTTACAGGATGAAGTGGCTACATTTAACAGAAGAGGATTTAGCAACAGGTGTGGTGGGGAGAGATCCTCCCAGGCTGGGGTGGCCAGGACCTAGGCCTCTGGGGGAGCTGCCCTGTGCCCTGCCCTAGTGTGCTCAGGACTGCTGCTTTTCTCATGTGCGAGGACATGGTTAGATCTGGAAGTGCTGTATTAGACCTGATGTTCTGATAGTGGTAGATAAGTATTACAACATGAAGCTGTTCTTCTTAGTTTTAACACTTAGTTCAACTTTTCAACTTTAGAATAACATTCTACGATGATAGAATAAAAATTGTCCATTTTTCTTGTTTGGTTCACAATGAGAAGGAAGAAAGTATATGTCTACACATGCATACTTATACACACACATATATACCTATAACCTCACACTTTTACTTCTCAGTGTAGCACAGCACTTCAGCAGGACCTCTTTTCGGTACCCTCCTAGGCTACTTCTCTCAGTGTCCCTGCTGCAGCTTGCACTGTGAAGGCTGCAATAGAAATCTGTCTCTTCACTTCTGCCCAGGCCTTGGAAGGGTCTGCTTTGCTTTTAATATCAAAGAGAGCATCGTAAATTCCTGGGAATGATTCCCCTGCATATTTGTTGTGGCTGCTTGGAGCATAGATGATATGCCTGTTAATAAAACAGTTTTCTGTTAATTAGTTTGCTTGAACAATATGCAAGAGAAAAACCAGAGCACTCTGGAGCCTTGAATATCACATTTATGATTTGAATAAACCACTTGCCATATGAACTTCCAAGTTCAATAATCTCCAAAATCTAGTCCATGATCTACCAGTACACATCACATTTTTACATTAAACAAGTAATTCAAAAAATGACAGTAATAGCTGTTTACCTAGTACTGATTACGTTTGGTGTGGAAAAATGAACTTACTTAAAAAGAAAATAATTTTAAAAATTGTAAATCTTTTTTTAAATTGTAAATCTTAATCTTGTTTTTTTTTCTTCTCTTTTCTTTCTTTTCTTTCCTTTTTTCTTTGGTGGTACTGGAGATTAAACACAGGTTATAGTCTGCTAGCCAAGCATTTAAGCATTCTACCACCTAGCTGCATCCCCAGTCACATTTTTTTAAATTCTCAATAATAAATTTTACAAAGTTGATATTAGTACTTCACAATGGAGGAAACTGAGGCCTGAGCAGTTAAAAAGTATTTGTTGCAATGAGCACTCCAAGTAAGTGTTGACTTCAGCTGCCTCCTGACTACATCACTGTGATCAAGTCCTGTTTGCAACCAACCAACTTACTACTGAGTTTATTTCCTCTTTGAAAAAGGCATATGAACATGTTACAGTGCTTTGCTGAAAGCATGAAAAATCAGTAAAAACAAATCTGTAACATTCCCCCTGATCTAGGTAGAGACTGCTTTATTGAAGGAGCAAGCCAGTTCATGTACCAGCCCTGGAAGAGGACAAAGCAAAGCGAAAAGGTGAAGTACAGGAGCATAGGAATGCTACTGTTCGCAAACCAGTGACCCTATGTGGATGATACCTCACTTACTCCCAACCCCAGCCCTCTGGTATTCGCTACGAAGATGGGACTGTTTGATGCTCTAACTCATTTTGCAACACTTAGTACAATCAGCTTGAAAATAGTTGTACCTGTCAGGTACAAATGTACTTTTAAAAATCTAGGGGGGAAAACCTTAAATGTCAGCATTAAAGGAGTGAATAAACATATATTTCATGTTACACATATCCATAGATAGGTTTATTGTTACATTTACAAATATATTCAAGCTAGGAGAAGGAATAATACCAAAATATAAAAATGACTTAATATTTGGCTAATGGAATTGGGGAAATTTGTGTTTCCTGCTGAGTCTTTCTAAATCTTCTAAATTTCCTAAATTTAGCCGGGCATGGTGGCGCACGCCTTTAATCCCAGCACTTGGGAGGCTGAGGCAGGAGTAGCGTTGTGAGTTCGAGGCCGGCTTGGGCTACAACGCGAGCACAAGGCCGGCCTGAGCTACATAGTGCGACCCTGCCTCAAAAAACTAGGGCCGGGAGTTTGGCTCAGTGGCTTAAGTGCCTGCCCTCGCAGGTGCGAGGTTGTGAGTTTGATCCCCGGTGCCGGAAAAAAAAAAAAATTTCCTAAATTTTCTTTTGTAATCAGAGATGAAAAACATATGCCATAAAGAAAGATATGAGATCATATTATATAAAATATATTTATCATTTATTACATTTAGTTTTAAATTTTGTATTTGTGTGAAGGAAATCAACTATGGTATACCTTCTGCAGTGCAAAAACATTTTAAAATGATACTAGAACAAAGAGTCTTATTTTTTTTCTTACCTATAGAAAGGCCTGTCTGGTAATCCTAAAGGATCAATGAATGCTCGTTCCAGAAACATCAGTTGATCATTTATAATTCTCAAAAATATTGGGCTAAAAAATAAATATAATGACTTTAACTTCATGCAAATTTATGTGCTATCCAGCAAACTAAAAAATCAGCAAAAAATAACAATAGCATATGTAACTGTCATATTTTAAAAATCTTCTAAAATACTATTCTTCAGAGCCTTATAAAACAGTGTTGTGGCAATGGAAAATATAGTACATTTTATGCATAATGAAATAATAATTGATCAATCCAGGTATATAAAAGATCCTGATAATATCATACGTAGTATTAATGCTTTTTTGAACTAATCTCATTAGCTAGGTTCCTGGAAAGTCACCAATATTTAGCAAACGACAAACAGTAACATTCTTCTTAAACTTGTCATGAACATAAGTGATGGCATTTACTTTATCCTTTCAATGATATTCAAGTCCTGCAATGTTTCCCACAGAGCTCACTCACAATTTCAGAGACTAGTGGTAGAGTCGTTATTATACTAAGAATGACTCTATATAACTGAAATTTTGTCAATCTGCCTTGAGTAGTTCAACAGTGCCTGATTGAATTCAACATACTAACTCTGCATAATTAGTGAGAAATTATCATTGAAATAAGGCATATGTTTATTCATTAATTAGATCTTAATTTTTATGTTAGTTGTAGTAATAGCTCTTAGTGATCACCTACTGTTCCAAAGGTTTACACAATGTGTTATTTTTAATCTTCAGAACAATCCTCCAAGCTGAAGGATCAATAGCTCTACTTTATAAACAATTAAGGACAAGTTGTTAATCAACATGCCCAAGTTCACAAACATAAAGTTTTAGAATAAAGTAGGAGGTAAATGTTCTTCTAATTGTACTATGTTGACAAAAAGAAAATAGCAATAAATAAAGACCTCACAATTTAGATTTGAGCTACATACATTCTTTTTTTTTTTAAGACAAGGTATCATTATGTATTCCAGTTGGCCTTGCCACAGTGATATTTCTTCTTCAGCCTTTCAAGTAAACTATTTTCAAAAATCAGTTTTGTAATTGTATGAAAGAGACACAGCCTTTATCTGTTAGCAGCTCATACAAACAAAAGAGATGATTAAATGAAAGATAAATTCACGAATATTGCTACATAACAAGAATTCATGAGGACACACACACGTGGAAATGCACAAACACACACATGCAACTTTCTCTTTTTTCTTCACCTCTAATCCTCTCTTCTCCCTCCTCCCTTCATATCTTTCTGTCTCTGCCTCTATCTGTTTTGCAGGACTTCTGATTCTGCGGCTACCACTTAAAAACTCTCATATGCTCCTTATGTGGAGCAGAGTTCAACTTGTAGTAAAGCAAGATGTAAATGCTTAGAGAGATGGAGTAGCAGGGCTGACCCTCCCCCAAGAGGTACTTTTTACTTTTTTTGCTTCAGACAGCCAAAGCCGCCTGGGGCCAGTGGAGCCTCACGCTCCTCTCCAGGTCTGACTGCTGGGCTGCAGCCTCTGCCGCCCTGGACGTGCCATCCAAGAGTGGAGCTCCACTGCACACAGATGTGGCTGGACCACAGGTCACAACTGTCATCCTGACAAGCCATGCCTGGCAGAGTTCAACTGGCTGCCAATGGGCACTGTGGGCACTCTTTGGAGACCTGGGTGTCTACGGTTACCACAGCAATTACAGAGCTTGCGGCAGCTTATACCAGACTGACATCTCCTTAGTATTGACATATTTTCCTTTCTATGTTAAAATTATGGTTTATATTTAGGATCTTATACAGAGTCAATCTTAATTGTTTAAAACTTCCAAAACTAATGGCTTCACATATTTACTACTCTGGATACGTGGAATTTTGCCAGGTGGGGGGCAGAAATGAGTGCAGCACAGTGGTACCTCAGTTTACAAACCTCGTTCTTTCAACAATTTTGATCACAAACTGAATTTGACAACAACAGAATCAAATTTAACGGTTAGGGTCAACCTGACTTGATCAGGAAATTTGATTCAGTTCTCATTCAATTGGTTTGCAACCAGAATTGTGCAAAGAATTAAGTTCATGAACTGAGGTACCACTGTACTTCCATATGGAAATAATGACTTCAAGAAGAGGCAAAAAGGGCCGGGGATTTAGCTCAGAGGCATAAGTGCTTGCAGGGCTGTGAGTTCAACCCCTGGTACCCCCCCCCCCAAAAAAAAAAAGAAATAAAGAATGCTAATAAGGAATAAGGTAATTTGAGGTATGCTGTACAGACAGTGAAAGAGCAAGAAATAAAAGTGGAAACAGTTGGGGTCACCAGCAGAGAACACTCAGTGCTAAGATGTGGATGCTGAACTCATGCACTAGCAGTGAGGAGGTGGTGCGTTTCTGAGCAGCGCAGCTCCCGCTCAGAATTCGGAAAGAGGTCTCGGAGAGATGCAGCAGCCTTCAGTAGGTACACGGGGGCAGAGGAAGACAGAAATCAGCAGAGTTTTGTTTGAAGATATTTTGGCAACAAAGGTGTCAACTAGCATATTCTTTTAATTATATCTATCATACACATAAATACAGAACATA
The DNA here is from genome assembly GCA_004363535.1 of Dasyprocta punctata. NCBI lineage: Eukaryota > Metazoa > Chordata > Mammalia > Rodentia > Dasyproctidae > Dasyprocta > Dasyprocta punctata. The sequence continues at coordinate 15,615 of RJWM01022674.1, forward strand.
CTTGCTTTTTTCTAAGCCTTGGAGTCGCTTGCTGAACTTAGAAGCTATTTCTGTAAAATTGTTTACTGCAGAAAACAGTGAATCTGAAATAGAAATTGGAATCATCAAAAACTGAGAATATAATTTCTAACAGTATTATTCTTTAGTTTTAAAAATCGGAATAGAGAAGTCATAGTCCTTTGTTTTACAAAGCATTTATATTTTGAATATTTTAACACATTAGTATCTATGAAATGGAAAATGTATTCATAAACATCAACAGAATATTTGGCCACAAAGAAAGGTGGTAAACAATACATGACCTAACGTACATTATTGCATTTTAGAAATTAATGGGAACATACAAATAACAAATTTCAAAAGAGGAAGTGTAACATACCAAACGATACACTGTACGTTTTCATGTCCTGTGGATACTTCATTGAAATATTGTAGATTTTGTCAGCATATTTTTTTAAAACTACAGCATAATCTTGACAATTGAAAGGGAGCACTATGGAATTGGCCAATTCAAACACCATCCCTCCTCGAACCTGGGCCACAGTAAGGTGATATTTAAATGTTGGATCATAAAATTTTTCCACCAACTCATAAGTTTCATAGACACTATGGTATAGTGGGTAGTTGCTGAATTTGTTTGTTTCCTACAAAAAAAAACCACAAATGCATCTTTCATAAGATAACTTATAACAAAATGCATAGCACTGTATTTACTAGTATTATTAGTAAGAATGTTTAATCAATGATGAATAAAGAAAAAACACTTGAGCATGTCAGCAAGTTACTTAATTAAGGGCTAATATTATAGTACTTTAATATACTCTAGCTTATACCAAGTAAAGTATATGTCTATATGATATAAACAATATTATTAAAACGTTATTTTGGAGAAACCTAACTGACTTAACTAACAAGATAGCCAGGTGCAATGCCATGTGTCTGTAATCCTAGCACTCTGGGAAGCTGAGGCAAGAGGATCACAAGTCTGAACCTAGTTTGCACAATGACTGTGCCTCAGAATAAAAAACTATAAATATGCCTGGGGATGTACCTCAACCCAAAGGCCCTGGGTTTAGTACCTAAATACCACATAAACATGTACACACACACACACACACACACACACACAAAAATAAGAGATGCAGAAATATTTTAGAAGTCTGAAAAACTTCAAATGCTGCATTTGAATAAAAATAATTGTTGAAAGCCAGAGAACTGTCAGGGGTGAGTAAGGAAGTATTATATAATATTGTATAGGAAAGTATGCCGAAGTATTCAATAACGGAAATTCTGCACATTAATGAATCTCCTCAAGCAGAGCGTGCTGAAAGAGTCTGAGCAGTTAGGGGTTCAGCAATGAACCCAAACTCTTACCAAAAAGAGAGAAGGGATGTTCACACAGGTATAAGGAAAACCAGCAACACATATAAAGGTCATATTAACTTAAACTATGTGTTGCTAATTTATGCCTTTTAATCGTTTTTCAAATTGTTTATTTTTGTAGCTGATACAAAAGAACACTACGTAGTGGTGTGTTGAGGAGATGTATTCTCCGATCAGTCAGCCAGGGTTTGAACCCAGGCTTCAAGATTTACTACCAAGAACCTGTGGTGGTCACTTGACCTTTCTTTGCTGTAATTTTTTCATTAGGAAAATGGAGGTAATATTAACATCTATTATTATCATCCCATGTAATCCTGCCTAATGTCCAAGGGCAGGAGATTCAAGATTTCCTGTCTGAGAAAAATAACTAGCCCAAAGAAAGACTTACAGATATTTAATATTGGTTGTAAATTCCCACTTTTCTTTTGAGATGTGAGCTCAGGGGAAATCTGCGAAGAGCTCAATCTCATCTCCCTACTGTAATATACTGAGGTGCAACAGTCTTGAATAAAGTCTCCCTCTCAAAATGAGTACCAGAATACTTCTTAATATACAAAAAAGTAATAGTATAAGCTATTGTTTATGAACATGGAGGTAGGCAGGTATCAAAAAAACAAAACAAAAGAGAAAAACCCCAAAACTGCAAGACTGCATCTGATAATTGGAAATCAGGTATGTGGTGAGTGTTGAAATGAGAGAAGAAACCACTGTTTTTAGTTATAAGGTCTTATAAAACTACGTGAGATTTTTTTTTTTTTTTTTTTTTTTTTTTTTTTTTTTTGCGGCACTGGGGATTGAACTCACAACCTCACGCCTGTCAGACAGGCGCTTAAGTCACTGAGCCACACTCCCGGCCGTGGTTTTTTGAGGCAGGGTACTACGTGAGATTTTATAAACCATGTATTTATGATACTTTGATGAAAATAACAACTAAAACCATCAATATGAACACATCAAAAACCCCCATCACTTTTAAGTGTTTCTTGTGTATTATTTCATTTGATATTTAAATATGTGTGAATGTTTTAATGAATCTGTAAGAGATAAACATCCAGATATTTTCAGGTCTTGATGTAGATTGGTTCTGAATGATAAAAGTCAAAAACAATTCCTATATTTCTAACTTAAAGGACTGAGTGTCACCAAGTAACTCAGAAACAACACAAAGAAGTCAAAGCTTGTAGAGAAGTGTCTTGGTGGCAGGTGGCACTTGAATAATGATGCTTAAGGTGCCAAATGCAGGAACTACCTTATGTAGTATTAAGACCACTAACCACAAGGCATATTCCTTTTGTTTCCAAATCCTTCTGTTACACTAGTGTATGAGCCACTTTTTGAAGGAATTTATTTACGTAGTTCAAATAGATTCATAATTTTGAAGAACTGATTGAACCAGACTCACCCAATTTTTAGTATAGCGTGCTCTGCCTGAAGCAATTCCAAGTCTTTGGAAGAACACTTCAAAATCATTACCAGACCCCAACTTGCTAATCCTTATGGGATAAAAGAACAGAATTGTTTCAGAATAAGTTTTTCAACAAGCACAGACAAAAGATCTCACAAAATAGTCACTTCTCTATGACTATTCTGTGAGGTGACTGTTTTATGTCATATGCTAAAAAATATTCCTAAAGATGGAAAATGTTTTCTTTCAGATTAGCTCATTCTATGTGTCATCTATCTTTGTTGTATGTTACAAAGTGAAAAGAAGCAACCCTCTTTCAAATAATTGAGAGGTAAATTGTTAAATAATTCAAATTATTCATACCATTGATAACTATATTTATAAACTACTGAGATATTTGTGATTCTTTTTTTACTGAAGTGATGCTCCTATTATTATTACAATAACATTTTAACTCTACGTTAAGAAAAAAAGAATAACCATAGAGTGACAGCATAACAGAAATATAAGGGGAATTATCATTATCTCCTGTATAAGTTTTTTTTTTTAAAGTGCACAAAGGATGATCAAAGAATTCAGTGTGGGTTTAAGTAAAAATTTATTATTGTAAAAGACATATTGTCATTAGTATGCCTCAAAATTGTCCCCCTCCCTCAGAATGTCCTTATCCCACCATCCTACCATCCTTGCTACTTTCTGAAACAGTTCTGAAAGTCCTCTTTCCATGAGATGTGACAAAAAATGCAGCAACTGCTGCTGCTGAGTACCGTCCAACAGAAAGGCAGGCTCTTAAGATCTTAATGCGTTCTCAGCCAACTTCTGGCTCATCCCAGAAATTAAAATGACCATGAAAGGTAAGCCTTTTCAACTGATTCAGACATCAAGGCAGTCAAACGGCGCAACTAAAGACACTCAAGAAAGAGGCTTTCCAGGACTGCTTCAGAAACAGTGGCTAAGCTGGGCGTAATCCCAGTATTCGGGAGGCTGAGGTAGGCGGAGCGTTGTGAGTTCGAGGCTGGCTTGAGCTACAACGCGAGTGCAAGGCCGGCCTGAGCTACACAGTGCGACCCTGCCTCAAAAAAAAACCAGGGCCGGGAGTTTGGCTCAGCGGCTTAAGCGCCTCCCCTGGCAGGTGTGAGGTTGTGAGTTCGATCCCCGGTGCCGCAAAAAAAAAAAAAAAAAACAGAACCAGTGGCTACAATGACAGAACAAGTGGGTCCAATGTGTCTTTTACAGTGATAATTTTTTAAAACACTGAAATATTCACCATATTTTTATACCTCATAAATATTATTGTAATAAGAATCTTATTTATTTATTTTTTTGGTACTGAGGATTGAACTCACAACCTCATGCCTGCCAGGCAGGTGCTTAGATCACCTAAGCTAAACCCCTGGCCCTATTTTCTGAGACAGGGTCTCTCTATACAGTTCAGGCTGGCCTTGAACTCACTTTGTAGCCTAGGCTGGTCTTGAACTCACAATGATCCTCCTGCCTCAGCCTCCCGAGTGCTGGGGTGTATTGAGAATCCTTTTTTGATTACCTACTGATTTGACTAGGTTTTGTTTTGTATTAGCAGATTTTGCGGCATTTTGAAATATTTTTTTATAAATGATTGAAAGAAAATATTTTCATTTTCAAAATCGTTCCAACCAACAATAAAACTATGAGTGGTTGTTTACCTGGGTATGCCACTGGACTCGTGGGAAGGACTTTTTTCACTCCAGCTCTCATAAAGAGATTTGCCTTCAAAGCCTTCATCGGGGCTTTGCAGCTGCACACATCAAAAAGAAGGGAAGAGAATACTTACATATCAGCAGTTTTAAAAAACTACACTCTAGAGCAGCAAGACAAAAGACGTGATCTCTATTATCAGTTGTCAATTAAGAATTAAGAGGCTCAGGGTATGGCTCAGTGGCAGAGTACTTGGCAAATACGTGCAAGGCCCTGGACTGCATTCCCAGCCTCAGGAAAAAATTAGAAAAGGAAAGGAAAAGAAAGGAAAGGAAAGGGGAGGGGAGAGGAGGGATGGGAAGAAGGCACAAAATTATTACCAAACCACTATCTTTAGAAATGTTGGTCATATTTATGATTGCATGTGTGCAGTTTCCTAAATCAAAGGGTATTCCTTTTATAGATATATTTCTCCTTTGCGTAAAAAATGAAATAAAAGAACCAAGCTGTTTAAGGCAAGAGAGTTTTTTATACTGCTTCTTGACAGTAAGACTGTCAAATTCCTTAAATAATACATAGCAAAATGCATTGTAATTAGTGTTTTACTTAATTAAGTAGTTATTTGTTATAATTGTGTCAACCATCCATTTTTAAGGTTTTATAGATAGAATATTAAAGCAGCAAAATAACTGATCATTGAATTCTAGACTCAGTATTACATGTACCAAAATACTTAGCAAAATTAGATAATGCATGATATGAAATGTTTTTAAGAAATAAATTAGATATGAAAATTTAATAAAAGTCAAATGTACTATCTTTGATCAAATCAATTCAAAAAGTTCATAGAGTACCTACACTATTTAAGATTTTTTTGCAGATGCCAGGGATACAAAGTCCGTTAGCATGACACATATGATGTTCTTTGCAGGGGAGCTTTCAGCAAAAAAAGTGGAAACCAGTGTGCTATGTCCTATAACAGATGCATCTAAAAAGGTTTACAGAGACATAAATTAAAATTTGCAGATCTTGAAGAGAGCTGGAGTTTGGAACTTATGCCAACTTCCTAGCTTGCAAAATATGAATAAAGAAAGAAACAATTACTTCATTCGAGTTTATGAATTCACACAAATCTTTGCCATCATGGACAACACATTATATTAAGAAATGTACCTTCAAAATATAGTCAAATACATATTACTAAAATTTCAATTTAACAGAAAAATTTAAAATACTGTAAATCATTTTTCTAAAACAGATAAAAAATGAAACAAAACAAAAATTTTCAAGCATCACGTATTTCAAGTCTGACCTAGAGAAATTTCACTAATTTTAACAGGGTCTACCCAGTCAGTTAGTAAACAATAATTGCTAAGCTTCCTCAGCATTTATTCTAAATTACCTGAATTGTGGGAATTCTCTAAAATAGCATGTTTTCACATATTTAAATTTTTATGTTACATAGTGATTGATAAAACTGCAGGAAAATGATGGAACTCTTAAGTAACTAGATGAGTAAATGTTTTCAAATTAATTAAAATTTTCCACTCCACAGTGAGAAAATATGTGATTAAATTCCATGCTTTTGAAACCAAAGCTTAATAACATGTAGGTTTTATTTATAATCCTTCTCTGAAGGACTATAATTTGTTATTGGAAATTACACTGAGTTTGTAATTCTGTTTCTTTGTTTGTTGTTTGTTTTTTGAGACAGCATCTTGCTATGCAGTTCAGGTTGGCCTTGAGCTCACTTTGTAGCCCAAGCTGGTCTCGAACTTGCAACGATCCTCCTGCCTCAGCTTCCCAAGTGCTGGGATTATAGGCTTGTGCCACCATGCTTGGCCTTCAACTGGTAATTCTAATTAACAGTTTTTCTGCTGTTGTTTTTCTTTTTAGTTCAAGTCACTTTCACATAATTAATAGTAAAAAAAAAAAATCTGGCATGCAAAAACTTCTTAGTTTTGGCTAACTTTTGGACTAGGAACAACGGAGTTGGAATATGAAGAATTAAAGTGAAGGGGTGCTATCCTATAGGAATTGATGTATAACCTCTCAGCCAGGTTCCATACTTCTGCTGTTGTGAGGATCAAGGTTAACAATGAAATGTTATGTCAGCCTCAGTGGGGCTGGAGGACTGGAGTCCAAGGCATAAATCTGGAAAGGAACTGTAAGGTCTTACCTAATTTCTGCCCCAAAATGATTTGGTGATTTTATTAGTCAGCTTTCTTATAGTTTCAATGAAATACCTGTCACTCACAATTTAAAGGAGAAGAAACTTATTTTGGCTCACAGTATCAGAGGTTTTAGTTCATGGCTGCTGGTTTCAAGGCAGGAACATCATGATGGAATGGTGTCGTGGGGCTGAGCAGCTCTGTTCATGGTGGTCAGGAAGCAGAGCATAAAGGAAGAGGCTCAACAGGAGATACACCCACCAAATGTGTACTCCCTTGTGACCTATCTCAGACTGGGACTCATCTCAACTATGAAACCAGCGGATTAATCTACTTGTGTAGTGCCCCTGTAATCCAATAACCTCTCCAGGAGTCTCTTAATTCAGCCAAATTGGCAATTAAGATGAGCTGACAGTGTTGTTATGCATACTCTCATTTAGAACATGTGGCTATTTTTGTGCCCTGGCCCTAAATTATTTGGTATCAAGGAATACAATCCAGTTATGAAATTAAAGAGTAAAGACTGTAGGACCAAGAATTGATTCAGCTACAGAACAGGTTGTGTGACTTCAGCGACCAGTGTTTTTTGAGCTTGGTATTCTTATTTTCAAATGGGAGATGGTAGATGTAGCACCACCTGCAGGCTGCCTCACAGTGGAGGAAGCGAAGAAGCAGTGTACTTAAAGTCTGAGGTGATGTTCCATGGATATTTGTTATATGAGAAAAGACAACATGTTCTAAAAGAACACCAATGTTTAAAAAAATAGTGACATCTCAAGAAAGCATCAATTGTAGAACACAGATTTTCTTATATGTAATTGTTTTTACCTCTTTTGTTAGATTGTATACTAAGCTGTACATCAGTGGTGTGCAATCAACCCTTAGAGTGTAGTTTCCTGAAAGATAAGGAAAAAATAGATTGTTTTTTATTGTTACGCTTTGTTATTCTACAACCACTGCTGACTCCTTAGGCAGAATGATCCTTTTAAAACCTAAATTTAATTAAACTCTCCAAGTGTCCTCATCTAACTCTGTAAAACCCATGATCTTCATCATGGCCTGCAGTGTCAGATGTGAAAAAAACACTTGATCTCTCCAAATCTCTATCTCCCATTCTGCCCAACTATACTTCCTTGGGATCTATGTACATAGTTTCCTCATCTTGCATAACTTACTGCTTCTCTGGTCTCATGTCTTCTGAGATAATTTCCCTGACATGCCATGTGAAACACTCTGCCTACTTCCTTCTTCTATTATCCTTGGTCTATTTTTCTTCATATTACTCATCTACTGAATACATTTAAATACTTGTTGTCTTGTTATTAGCCCTTTCAGAGTTTCATGAAGCATGTTCTCTCTTATTCTTGTTCTCTCTTATTTGCTGCTGTCTCCCTCCCATGTTTACAACAGTCTCAGCATTTAGCATTTACCCAGTAAGTACATTAAATCCCAGATTTATAAACAAGTTCCACTCCGGGAGAAAGTTCACAAACTGGATTGCTTTGTAAGTTCCACAAAGTGAGTCTTATAGCCCATTGATACAAACATACAATGTACAGCATGAAAAAACCAAATGCACACACCCAAATACAGTAAATCCCCTCAGTGCACTGCCACACTGTACAGTAAGCACACAGCAGCACAATCTGTGACAATATCCAGCAGACTCTTGAGCTACTTCCGCGCTTTGCTGGCATTTGTGAGTGTTTGTAACTGGAAGTCCATTTGCATCTGTGAAACAACTCGAATGTTCCTAAGTGGGGGACTTGGTGTATCTGTTGTGAAAAAGAATTTGTAAAGCAGCTGCTGTTCAGCTGGTTTGGGAGAGAGCAGAAGGTCACCTCCTAGTCCTCAGGAGGGCAGGGCTGGTGGGTGCAGAGAAGTGCCTTGGAGCCCTACAGTCCGCGGAGGGAAGCGGGGGAAGGCTGCTGCTTCTGGAGGGACGCTTGGAGGGCCAGTCACAAGCATTTAGTTGAGCCTGATGCTCCAAGAACCAGAAGGTTTTGGCAGCTTGGTGCAAAAAGAAATGGCACTGCCAACTAAGGACACAGCCTCTCCACCAAAGCCCAGAAACAGACAAGCACATGACTCACTCAGAGGATGGCAAGTTGCTTAATCCAAAGCTAACAACCATATCTGGAAAAAGCAAAAGATGAGGCTTTAAAAATAATTAATAACAACCTAACACATTTATAGAATTTGGAAAGTTGATTTTTGAGTTCAAAAATTCACCTGGAAGAATAAATATGAACAAGTAGCCAATGCAACGTGTAAATACAGAAGCCCTCTTACAAGAGGAGGAGGGGGGAAGAGGGCGGGGAAGACGATAGAAAAAAAAAAAAAGAATTCAGATGTGTTAGGCACATGCACCAACTCCCCAAGGTAAAACCAATCATTATGTGTTTTAAACATGTACTGATAAAAAGTAAAAGAATAAAATTGTTTTTAAGAGTGTAAACAGAGGGGAGAGTAATTTGGCAGTATTTACTACAATTTAAGTGCACATATCCTAGAAGTAAACAATTATATTTGTAGCTCTCTACCCTCCTCTTACCTTATACAGACTAAGACATTAGGATATGCAAATAAAAATATATTACCTGAGAAAAAAATGAAAGAGAATTGCCTCATAACTGGGTTACAGAATATACTGCAGAAGTCCTTCAAGCCTTTGTTTTTGTTTTCATTTTAGTTTGCTTTTTTTTTGTTTCCCCCCCAGTACTGGGAATTGAAACCAGTGAGCACTGAGCTAATCTCAGCCCTTTCTTGAGATAGGATCTAACTAATTTACTCATTCTAGGCTCAAATTAGTCATTCTCCTGCATCAGCATTCTGAGTTGCTGGAATTATAGCTGGGTTCATGGTGCCCAGCTGGTTTTGTTTTGCAAGTGAAGTAGATCACAGGGGTTCTAGGATACGGCAAGTTTTCTACAATATGTCTACAACATGCTGCTGAAGGAAAAAGAGAAGCTACACCTACATGAGGTAGAAAGAGGCAATGGCATTAGAAGTTAGAAGGATAAAGTTGAGACAGACTAGTTTTGAGAGTAAGCTAGACCCTTGCCAGCTGTGTGACCTAGGGAAAGTTGTTTAATCTTTCTGAGTCTTTCCTTTTTGATACAATATGGATAATAAAAACACTCAACCTCTCAGGCTAACTGTAAGTGTTAAATAAAATTCAATAGGTTAAAACACTTCAGATGGCAATTACTATACTGCTGGCACATGGTGTGAGCTAAATCATGTATCTGATTGTCAACATGAGGAAACACCACAAACTGAAGACCACAGTAGGACTTATTCTCCTTAAGAGAGGGGTTTAAGAATGATTTCTGTAGGGAGTATTTTACTTGTAAATTTTTTAATGTAAGAAATTCAAGAGTGAATTACGTATTGTATTGAGAAAGAATCATTTAACAATTTTTAAAATGTAAAACAAAGCAAGGCAAGAGGTGTCCCAATCATATAGTATGTGATATTTTGTTTTGCATCCTTAAAATAATGAGGACACAATTCTGGGGAATGACATAAAATGGTAAACTCAATGATTTTTAAAACTGCATGAAATGTCAATTCTTTAAAACTAGCAATACTGAGAACATTATTCCTCTTTCGTCAAGAAATACATTAAGAGCATGATGTAGGGCCGTGATGGAGAACCTTTTATTGACTGAGTGGCCAAACTGCAACCCAAAACCCACTTATTTATCACAAAGTGCCAACATTACAATTAAACCTCAACACTGACATTTTAATCCAGAAAAAACAACTCAAACAACTCGTGCCGTCATCACAGTGTGTGCCGGCTGCAGCACATGAGCCACAAGTTGACCACCAAGGCTGTAGGGTGTACATGTTTCGTCTGCTTGTTTAGTGTAAGTAGGAGTAATCATAACAGTAAAGATGAACACTTTAGAACACTTACTCTGTACACGGTGAAGGACTGGGAGCATTGCAAATACTATCTCCTTTTGTCCTTACCACAGCCTCTGAGATAAGTGCTCTTAGTAACTCCGGAGGTGAGAAAAAGTCACACACGTAGGAATCAGCAGGCTCAGGAATAAGCACAGGCAATGTAACCTGACAGGCTGGGCCATCAGCCACCAATCTAAGGTAAGGAGTAAGGAGAACTGAAATGTGCCATGTAAACTAACTTTAGGGACAATGTAGCTCAACTGGGACAAAGAAAAAAGTGTAAATGCTGAGCTGATTCCAAATTTACACCAGTAAGCTTTCACGAATACATTTCTAACACTGTAAAGAAAATAATTTTAACATCCTCTGTTTATTTATTCCTACATCTTTTACAGTGATGCCACTGATACTTATTTAATGAGATATTAATAACCCAGGGGTAGAAACCAAGATACTGCTTGTTCCTTGATAAAGACTACAGTTTATCAAGGAAGGCAGTTTGTAAAACGAAAACTGATTTCCTGTAAGTAAAGAGAGCCGCAAAATTATAGCTTTGCTGAATGGCAACATTTCAAGGAAAGTAAGAATCAAACTGAAGGAGTGTACTGCAGGTCAACCTGAGTGTAGAGAACGGAGCTGTAACTCCGAAAATGCTGCACAGAACCAAGGAAGAGGAGAGCATCACGGTGCAGGGACAAAGCACTTTTATCTCAGTAGAAACCAACCCAACCTATCTGTTAGTCTGACCTTCTGCTTTCTAAACGCATATTCATTCTCCAAGATCCATCCTTTTTCCTTAATCTTGCTTAAAGTTGCTCTTCTTCTCTCCTCTGAAATCCCAGAGCAGTTTGATTAAATCCCCCTTACAGCGCCTGCATAGACTGTAATCCAAGACTGATTTATTTTACCATCTATGCTGAAGCATAAACTCCAAATTGCAGAACTTTCCTTGATAACCACTGACTCCCTCAAATCCCCGGAAAAATACATCGCCCAAAGATGTACTTGGTGATTTCTGGTTAAACTAAAGAAAAATGTAAAAATAAAAGCATTTGGTGAAAGATAAACTCTTGGAAATCAGTGTTTTTTACAAAACTGGCATGCATGATATCATGATGAGACTGTTAAATTCACAGGATACTTACAAATATTCCATTCTAAATCATAAAACTCTTCTAAGTTAATGACTATTTATTCAACAGGTGTTTACTAAATTTCTGCCTTTTTAAGATAATTGGTCTGAGGAAACAAATCAAAGAAATGCTGCTTTTCTGAATCAGCTTTCTGCAGTGAAAAGCAAATGGAAAATTTCAAAGAACAAAAACAAAGAAAAATTTCTAAGGCTTATGCAGAGCTCAGTCAAAGATAGCAGCAGATTCTTTAATCACGAGTTAAGCGGTTACCTTCGCAGCAAGGAACAGGGTTACTGATGAATTTGGTGCTTCTAACACGACCATGTTTTTTTAATGAGGCCAATAATATTTACCTTCTATAGAAGAATCAGCATTAATATAGGCCACACCACGCTCCTGAAGGAGCCTGGAATTCTCCTATAATAAAAAGATAAAAAAACTATAAACATATATTTATGTCTCTGGCAGAAGCACATCTATAAGTACTGCACACAGAGTTCTAAATTAAGCTGGCTCACCTGAACCACAAATTTGGCAAATAGGATTCACAAGAGAGTTGATTTGAAAAAACTCCAATAAAGGTTACTAGTGCTGAACAACAAGCAAAACTTTTTAAACTAACATCTAAGATAAAACTATCCACCTATTGATAGTAAAAGGAAAAGGAGTTTTTTAACCATCCTGTACTTTGCCCTTCAAAAATTCACTCAACAAATGTGAATGTTGTAAGATAATTTTCAGTGGAAATCTACCCACAAACATATCATTATTTAAGCACAAACCCTTGCTTGGTTCACAAGGAACATGCTGTTTGAAATTCAGAGGCTGAAAAATTAATGAAGTTAAATCACATGGACATGGTCAAATTCTCTTGCAGGATACCACCACCTACTGGTTATGATTATAATTGCATCTTTTTAGAACACTAACAAGTATAGCAATTTATTTTTGAGATATCAAGTAGGTTTTGAGTCTCCAAAACATGTAATTTCCTAAGCATTCTGACTGTGAGATTAAAAAATGGAAAAATATATGCAATCCTTAATGATATAAATAATTTAAAAGAAACAAATCACACCATTAAAATAAGTTCTTTGTGACACTAGCATGCATCTTGTTTGTGAAAGCTTCAGCTAGGTCTACAGGAGCACTACCTTTCTCAAAGAAAATTGAAGTTTACAGGTTCATATGACATCTGGAGTATAACAGGGGCCAAGTAAACATACAGCATGAGAAGAAGTTAATAGAATAAATGTTACCATCACATATACTTATTTTATAGCTTATGCTTTTATTACATACAGCCATAATAAATGCAGATAAAATTACTATTCAAGGGGTCTACTAAATACGCTGTGATGGGACATTCTGTCTCACTTTTAACATTATTTAATATATAGCGGATCATTATGATAAAGAAGCTACTGTAATTGTGAAAATTAGAACTTACTGTACAAGCTTAAGGGGCATTTAAAGGTGGTTAATATTTGCAGCAATTTTCCAAGCATAATAGAATCATGATAGAAACCAAGCATGAGCTGTTGTTGACTTATAGTGTATCTATTTATTATGAACTCCTAGAAGATAGATAAATTAATTTTATTTTTATTATTTACTTAAATTTTATGAGACACAGTCTTGCTATAGTTCAGGCTGTCCTTGAACTCACTATGTAGCCCAGGCTGGTCTTAAACATGAACGATGATCTTCCTACCTCAGCCTCTTGAGTACTGAGATTACAGACACATGCCACCATATCCATTAAGATAAACTGATTTTAACCGTTGGCATTGCATCTCTAAAAATATTCAAAACAAAACTTAGTTCTTTAGATAATTTTTCTTGTTGACTTCTGAACAAGGTTATGCTGCTTCAAATGTTTTTTGAAAAAACCTTGAACATTTTTTCATTGGAGATATAGATATATATAGATAGATAGATAGATAGATATATGACTGACAATTAAGTCCTAACTTGGATTTTCTTTTTGGATTTTACTTGGTATTATGAAACTTGTTGTAGGGAATTATCGACTTACCTCTGCCCACTCAGTAGAACCAAGAAGACCATATTCTTCTGCATCCCAGCTTACAAACAAAATTGTTCTTCTAGGCCTCCATCCTAAAATATATGGATAGATATGCATACACATAAATGCTGGAAAAATGCATAATAAAGATAAGACATTTCTGAAGCCTAAATGGGTGAAAAAATAAAACCAAAAGCTTCATCTGTTGGCTAGGAAGTGTGAATTGTGGTAAAAATCTTAACTTACATAATTTCTTCTGTGAAAGACTTTAAAGGTGAATTTTCAAAAGAAAATTGCATGATTGTATTAAAAGGAGGAAAATGTAGACATAGGAAAATCTTGCAGGGTTGTAAGATATTCCAGTAGTAGGTTTGTTCTGATTGACTGTGCATCAGAAGCCACTGTGACTGACAATCTGCCTAATGTGAAAGAAGAAATCCATGGGTGCTGCCAATGCTGTGATTGCAAATCACCTGGGGGAAAACCCTTCAGACTCCTTCCTTTCTGATATCCTGTGAGCAGCTGCTCAATGGAAACTGGTTATGTGATTTCACTCTGTTCTTTGACAAAGTTAGCCATTGGGATTTAGTTAGCAATGGCAATTGACTGTTGGGAGGATTAAATGGAATGTTTATAAAGCATTAGTAAATGCTTCAAAAATTTTAAGTTGTCATTATGTTAAAAAAAACTTAAGTGTGTTTATTAAGAATATTTATACTATAGCTGTTGACCCAAGGTTTCACTTTTGTGAAATTTCTTAATGCATTATTCAAATTTCCTATCTATTATTCCTCATGATTTCATTCATGTAACCTACTCTATAGTTGCCACAGTGATGGTTTGCATTTTCCACAGCAATTTTCTTGAAAAATTATGAAACCTCTTGTAGTAAGATCAAATAGTACCTAACTCATGAATATATAAATTTAGGTTTCCAATTATTTGTTTTCTTGGAATATAAGACAGCTTTGTGAGCAAAAATAATACAGACACTCTGCATTTTATTTTACTTTATTTTACTTTGGCTTTTTGAGACAGGGTCTTAAGTTCAGGCTGCAGCTCAGGCCGGCCTTGAGCTCACTTTGCAACCCATGCTAGTCTTGAACTCGCAACAATCCTCCTACCTCAGCCTCCTGAGCGCTGGGATTACAGGCGTGTGCCACCATACTGTTTTCTGCGTTTTACTTTAAATAGAGGCAACATGTTTTTGTGGACTGGCAGCTATAAATTTGAGTGTGAAATCTATTTTCTCACTCTGTCACACAGTATGAGTACTTACATAACCCTAGGCAAATTACTTAATTCTCTGCATCTTGCTCAACTTATCCTTAAAACGAAAAAAGAAATAACTAGATAGACCTTTCCCTGCTTGCTATGTTCAGTTCACATATACGAAGATTCTGTTTTTCTATGAAAACGACTATCACGTAAACTAAATATATTTTTATGGTTGCTCAAAAATACATGGCTTACATTTTATAGCCCCAAACACCTTGTTTACAGAATCAGTAAAGAGAATGGATTTTCTACTCTCACTGTGTAATAATCATTTTAACAAGCAATCGTGAACTAAATTTTTATTTTGGTTTTCATATGGAGTTCTAAAACGACTAAATCGATTGTGTAAAGAAAATGGAAAATGAGAATGCAGATGCCAGACTTCAGACAGAATCCCACAGGCGCCCAGCTGGGTGTTTCTGTGCTACAGCTTTGCAGTCCCTCAGTCCCTGCCCCCGAGGTGCAGGTGTGGGGCCAGAGGAGCTGGGGTGTGGGGTCTGGGTTTCTAACTGCTGGTTTGTGGCCCCTCTAGCTTTCATCTTCACGGTTGCTCAAAACACCTAAGTCCTTCATTCCTTTATTTCAGATTATAACTTAATATATACATACCAAAACACAAATATTCTATAAGTAAAAAAATAAGTGAACAATGTAATTAACTGACATTAATGCCTGCAGAGGTATTTTCACCAGTACATGGCAATGGCTGAAGTGGTATTTTTGGACTTACTTTACAGAAGAGTAAACTGAGACTCAAAAGGAAGTTAAGTCTACTCCCCTTTGTTTCTATTACCTTCTTTTTTCAGTGTTCCAAAGCTTCTCACGATTTCATGAACCACAGCTGCTCCACTCTGAGGGTCAATGCCGCCAAACACCCACGAGTCCCGGTGACCCCCAAGGATGACATATCGATCTAATAAAGCAACATCTTAAGATTATTTGCTGTCCTGGGTTAATCATCTCACAGACTGAAAATGACTCAACAGCATCTCAACACACACCACTCAGAATTTAAGGAAAACAGCAAGGTTCCCGAAGGCTTCTTCCAACTTATCATTTGGTTCTGATGTTGGTACGTTTCCGCCATCTGAAGAAAGTATGAATGTTATAGAGGAAAATTATACTTTAAGGCTGAGTACAGAAGTAATTACAGGAAAGTATGAAATTACCCTAACCTGCCTCTTCATGTAACTTCCCTTCACTCTCTCACCTTACCACACTGTTTCCAGCTGTCTCACAGTAAGAGAACACAGTTCTCCACTTTCTACTCTGATTTGATTTTCAAGGTACAGGTCCAAAACTTCCCTCCTCTATGAACTTTTCTCTCTCTTTTATGGGACAGGAGAAATGTTCTGCCTGGCCAGATCTCAGATTTTTCTACATCTTTTCACATTTATGTGGGGTTCATTCCCAAACTGTGTTCTTTGTCCCTTTGTCCCAGTCTTCCTAAAATCCCAATGCTCTCAACATTTAGCACAGCAATCCTACACCAGTAAGCATAAATGGCTGGTTACATACTGTTTAATGGTCATTGTAAGGGTATTTTTTTTTTTTTTTTTTTGGTACCAAGGATCGAACTCAGGACCTCACGCCTGCCAGGCAGGTGCTTATGCCATTGAGCTAAATCCCCGGCTGTAAGGGTATTCTTGATCCTTAAATGAAAAGTATATGCTGTAAGAAACCTAGGCAATTTAATTGTATCTGATTTAGGAAGACATATGTAATCAACTAGTTCTTCAGAAACTGAAACATAATGAAGACTACATATAAAATTTATTAATCAGCATGTCATCCAAAATCACATGAAAATCATGTATCTATGTATTATTAACTTTAGTGTATAAAATAAAACTCTATAAAGAATTCCTTAATTCAAGTTTACCTTAATTTTCTGAGTGCTATCTTTTGTGTAGATGTTTATAGCCAACATGAAGATATTTCATTATGCAAAGTATATGGTAAGCAAATCCAGAAGACTCAAGAGAAAATACCTTAAAACTCTCTCTGCCTCCTCAC
>RJWM01022675.1:0-17500 GCA_004363535.1 Dasyprocta punctata
CCGTGTGCCCCAGATCCCGGAGACCACTTTTATTTCCCCAGGACTATGTACACTTGGCTAAAAATATAGGCCTGCATCGAATCTTCCTGCCAGTGAAATCACACAAATGTCACTGTAAGCCAGGTGCGGTGGCACATACCTCTAATTCCTATAATTTGAGGATTGCTGTGAATTCGTGGCCAGACTAAGGTACAGTGAGTTCAAGGCCAGGCTGAACTAAACAGTGAAACCCTGCCTCAAAAAATGAAAAAAGAAACAAACAAAAATTTCATTGTCAGCAGGGCATGGTGGTGCATGCCTTTAATCCCACCACTCGGGAGGCTGAGGTAGGAGGAGCATTGTGAGTTCAAAGCCGGCTTGGGCTACAACGCCAGCGCAATGCTGGCCTGAGCTACATAGTGCGACCCTGCCTCAAAAAACTAGGGCCAGGAGTTTGGGTCAGTGGCTTAAGCGCCTACCTGGCATGCAAGAGGTTGTGAGTTCAATCCCCGGTGCCACCAAGAAACAAAAAAAATTCATTGTCAATAAAATAGCAATACATGCTATCTATTTTCTGTTGCTATAACAGAATACCCAAGACTGGGTAATTTATAAAGAAGTTTTGATACCCAATTCCACAAAAATTAATATCAAAATAATAATTAAACTTCATCAGACTGGAAGTACATTTGGCTGATGGTTCTGGAGGCTAAGGGGGTCCTTGGGCAAGGTGCCAGCATCTTCTGAGTATCTGGTGGGGGCCTTCTCACTGTGTCATGACTGAGAGGATCACACAGCAAGAGACAGGGCCAGGCCACCTCTTCTTATAAAGGGGGTGCCTCCGTAATCTCATCTTTTCTTAACTACCTCCCAAAGTCCCTACCTCCAAATACCATTAACATATGGACTAGGAGCCAATTCAAGTCTCAGCACAGACAACACGTTGAGTTTTTCAAAGTCAGTCCCTGGATTCCTAAAACGCCAGTCATAGCCCCATTCAGCGTGCTGTTGTCCATACTAACCCATACATAACACTGATGTCTCTGGGCCTTTAAGTTGCTCTCTGACATGCAAGCCATAAAGACGGATGAATGGCAGTATATTTTAAAGGATGTGATAGGTACAAGTTTATTCAAGTTTGTCTTCAGGCAGGCGTGATTTTTCAAAATCAATGGTTCCTTCCAACAGACAGGACTATTGCATATTTATCAGGCCTAAGTTGGGCCTTCCTGCTCTTGACCAACGATTCCTTGGGAATCATTTAGGGGAAAAAAGAGTACAGCATGATCTTCAGAAAATGTCGCAAGCTTCAGACAGAATAAAGTGAGGAGTTTCTGGGTTCAAAAAAAGATGGAACATTTTAGATTTCATTTAGAAAGGGCATCTCGAAGCCATTACATAACCACATCCATGTAATTGTAATAACCAACATTTCATTAGCTCTGATTTTTGAGAGAGCCGAGGCAATAAAATAGAGCGATAGTAAAAGTTAACTACATAGTACATTTGGGAAACCGTAATTAGTTTAATTTGGCCAAAGCACAGGTTACAGAGAAAGGCAGAGGACGAGGCCAGGCAAGTCAGCCCAGGAGAACTTTAAATGTCACACAAAGGGGCTCGGCCGCTGCTGTAAAAGAGGCTGTGTTGATCCAAAGGGTTCAGGAAACGTGACACCATGCGTCTGGTTATTAGGAAACTGACACTCTGATGGGAGCGGCCGCCAGAGAGGGTCCTGACTTATAGAAGGCTGGGGAGATGAGAACACCTTGCTGGGAATGGGGCGTTTCCACCAGGCCCTAAGGGGCCCCACTCACCCATCCCTGCGGGCCTCGCTGGACCACACTTGCCGGGCTTCCGGGGTACAAGTCCCCCTCACCACAAGCGGAAGCTCTACCCACCCCAAAGAGCACTCCCCTCTCCTTCGAAGTCGTGAGCGCTGTCCGCCCAACTTTGTCATCTGTCATCCTGTTCATGCGACACTACGAAGTGAAATAATCAGCTCCTCCCACCTCTGCACTGATTCCACCACACCGTATTATACTTGCTCCAGGGCCTACTCGAGAGCAACAGGAGGCTGCTGGGAAGTTGATTTAATTAACGCACAAGTTCTTCATCCAAAACAGTGGAGGCTGGAAACCCAAGATGGGGCTGAAGCCTAGGGAGACCGTGTTTCTTCCCTACAGGTACATTCTTAAGATAAACTTCCACTTTTTACTTAAAGGAACCGCTGCCCAGCTTGTCTTTGGCACATCCGGCATTCTTATTCTTGGGCTTGTGCAAAATAAAAGTGACTTAAACACAAGCACTGCAGTACCATGACAGGCAGTAAGTAACCAAGTAACTAACAGCACCATGGGTGGGTGGGACGCAGTGTATGGACACACGGCCAAAGGGCTGATTCACCTTCCCTGTCCCAGGAGACCTCATCACACGACTCAGAATTCATCACACTACTCAGAAATTTAAAGCTTATGAAGTCTTAGCCGGGTGTGGTGGCGCACACCTTTAATCCCAGCACTCGGGAGGCTGAGGTAGGAGGAGTGTTGTGAGTTCGAGGCCGGCTTGGGCTACAACATGAGCACAAGGCCAGCATGAGCTACACAGTGCGACCCTGCCTCAAAAACGTAGGGCCGGGAGTTCGTCTCAGTGGCTTAAGCGCCTGCCCTGGCAGGCACGAGGTTGTGAGTTCAATCCCTGGTGCCACAAAAAATATAAATAAATAAATAAATAAATAAATAAAATAAAGCTTATGGAGTCTTTATTTCTGGAATTTTCCATTCCTATTTTCAAACCATAATTGACTATAGGTAATTGCAACCAAGGAGAAGGTGAGGCTACTGCACTATCAGCAAAAGCCTTCACCACCCCAACCATGCAAAGATATGTATAAATTTAAAGAGATATTAATTGCATGCTAGGTTCTCCAACTATTAGCCTTTTGCTTGTTTAACATAATTCTTACTAATAAAATAGCAGAAGCCCAAAAGGCAAATTTCACTTGTAAATACCATTTCTTTCTTTTTAGTAATGACTTTTTCACAGACACAAAACAAACAATGCCTAAAATGAAGTTTCTACAAATGTAATTTCCACCGGGCGTGGTGGTACACACCTTTAATTCCAGCACTCGGGAGGCTGAGGTAGGAGGAATGTTGTGAGTTCGAGGCTGGCTTGGGCTACAACACAAACACAAGGCCAGCCTGAGCTACATAGTGCGAACCTGCCTCAAAAAAACCAGGACTGGGAGTTTGGCTCAGTGGCTTAAGCGCCTGCCCTGGCAGGTGCGAGGTTGTGAGTTCGATCTCCGGCGCCAAAAAAAAAAATGTAATTTCCATACATTGCCAATAGCAGTATAAATATTGCAATCACATTGGAAACCATGTGTGTACTGTACACTCCAAATCATGTACCCCAGAGAGGAACTCACATACTCACATATGAGCAGCAAGAGACATAGTTAAGTGTGCTCGTGCCAGTGGGGTTCATGACAGTAGAAAAAACAAAGGACAGGCAAACAATGGTCAATTGATATAATAAAGGACACTGCATAGCTATAAAAAGTGAATGATCCATCAATTGATCAATCTCAGGGTCAGGATGTTGAGTGAGAATGAAGAAGCCACGGACCATATGAAATGAGTGAAAATAGTCTTTTTTAACAGTGGTGCTGGATTCAATGGACACCCCCCTTATGAAAGATTGGATTTTGACAACAACTCCCTACCATATACAAAAACTAACTCAAAAGAAACCAAAGACCTGAATACATGTAACAGCTAAAATTATAAAACTCTTAGAAGAAAGCAGAGGCATAAATCTTTATAGCCTGGTGTGGTGGTGCACATCACTGACCCCAGCACTCTGGGTTTTTGTTGTTGCTGTTGTTTGTTTGTTTGTTTTTTGGTATCTGGAATCAAACTTAGGACCTCGTGCTTGCAGCACTGCACCAGTGAGCAATTGTAGCACTCTGGGAGGCTGAGGGAGAAGGGTCACAAATTCTAGCCCAGGCTGGGCAATTTAGGAAGATGACCCTGTCAATAAAGGAAAGAAGGAAGGAAGGAAGGAAGGAAGGAAGGAAGGAAAGAAGGAAGGAAGGAAGGAAGGAAGGAAGGAAGGAAGGAAGAAAGAAAGAAAGAAAGAAAGAAAGAAAGAAAGAAAGAAAGAAAGAAAGAGCTGAAAATGTAGCTCAGTGCAAAGGCCCTGGGTTCACTCCCCAGTACCTCAATCAATCAACCAACTAATGTTCATGATCTATGATTAGGGAGTGGATTCTTAAATGTTAAACCAAAAACCACAAAGAACTAAAGTAAAAATAGATATAATGAATTCCATCAAAATGTAAAACTTCTGTGCTTTGTAGGTCACTACAAAGAAAGTGAAAAGACAACCACAGAATGGGAAAAACTATTTGAAAATCACATTGCTCTTTTTGTTGGACTGGCAGAAATTAGTAGTATAATTATTTATCTTGTGGGCTGGGGATGTAGCTCAGTGGCATAGTACCTGCCTGGCAAGCACAAGGTCGTGAATTTGATTACCAGTACCAAAAAAAAAAAAAAAAAAAAAAAAAATCTATCTCGTATATATGTACATAATATTGTCCCTTATTTCTTTCTTTTCTCCTTTCCTCATTCCAGTTGTTCCTTCCCTTTTTTAGGTGTTTCCTTCCCTTTCACTTTCTCAATCTCTATTGTACAGTTTGGATTCCACTAACTCCTTCAGTTTTTTTATACGAGGGAGACAACACGATGTTGTGAGTACGAACCATTTCACCCATAAACATGATCTCAAGTTACCTACCATCCATTTACCTACAAAAGCCTCAAGATTTTTTCATGAATATATCTGGTAATCTGAACAACTACTTTGAAGACAACAATACACAACATATTAACCATTGTTAATCCCTTATTATTCTGTTTTGAAACTCTGTATCGTCTTAATTTATTTTCTCTTTTACTTTTTTTCATTTTAAAATTACAAAAAAAAAAAAGAAAGAAAGAAAGAAAGAAAATCACATTGCTGATTAGGCTTTACCACCTAGAACACATAAAGAACCCTTACAACTCAACAATAAAAAGCATGCAATCCCATTAAAGACTGGACAAAGGATGTGAATAGAAATTTCCTCAAAGAAAGTGTATAAGATGCCAGTAGGAACATGAAAATACATTCCACACTAGCAGTCATTACAGAAATGCAAATCAAAACCACTGGCCATCCTCTAATATATTTCT
This sequence comes from Dasyprocta punctata, assembly GCA_004363535.1. Lineage (NCBI taxonomy): Eukaryota > Metazoa > Chordata > Mammalia > Rodentia > Dasyproctidae > Dasyprocta > Dasyprocta punctata. The sequence continues at coordinate 5,217 of RJWM01022675.1, forward strand.
GGTTAGATTTTAGAAAAAAGACAGAAAACACCGAGCATACAGGTACACACCCATAATCCCAGCACCCTGGGAGGCTGAAGCAGGAGGACCTCAATTTCAAGCCCACCCTAGACAATCTAGTAACTCAGAAAGACCCTGTTTCAAAATGAAAAATAAAAAAGGCTGGGGCTGTAGTTCAGTACAAGGGCACTGGGTTCAACCTCCAATACAACAAAAAAGAAAAGAAAGAAAAGAAAGAAGAAAAGAGTATTGGCGAATTGGAATCCTCATACACACTGCAGATGGAATGTAAAACGGTGTGGAAGACAGTTTGGCGGGCCCTCAGCAAGTTAAACATAGAACTTTCCTATGACTCGGCCATTCCACCCTAGGTAGACATCCAGAAGAGCTGAAAACATGTATTTACCTAAAGACTTATAAAAAAACGTTCATATCACCATTGTTCATAATATCCACATATTGGGAAGAACCTAAAGAGCCATCAATCGATAAATGCATAAACAAAATACCATATCAATACACTAAAACGTCATCCAGCCATAAAAAGGAATGAAGCAATCATTTATATTGCAACATCAACTTTGAAAATACTATGTTAAGCAAAAGAAGCCAAGCGCAAAAGGTCACATGTTGTATAATTCTACTTACGCAAAGTGTCCAGAATTATCAAATTCATAGATACAGAAAAAATAGACTAGTAATTGCCAGGGATTGGGGGAAAGGAGAAATGAAGACTGATTACCAGCCTATCTATTCTAGTAGGGTTTTTTGATGGTATTGAAAATGTTTGATGGCTAAATAGTGGTGATGGTTGTACAACCTTGGGAATATACAAAAATACTGAACTGCAGACTTTTTAAAAAAAGTACCACGCTAGGAATTGAACTCAAGGTCTGTATACTGAGCTACCTCCTCAGCCTTTTTGTTTGTTTGTTTGCTTGCTTTTTAAATTTTGTGACAGGGTCTTGCTAAATTGCTAAATTGCCTAGGCTGGGCATAGGTTCCCAGAGTACTGGGATTACAAGCATGCACCACCACACCCAGACTGCTTACTTATTTAAGAGAGTGAACTTGGCCAGGTATGGTGATACATATCTATAGTCCCAGCACTCCAGAGGCTGAGGCAGCATGGGTCACTTTGAGTTTGATGCCAGCCTGGGCTAGATAGTGAGTTCAAACCCTACCTGAACTACATAGTGGAGAGCCTCTCTCAAAAAAAAAAAAAAAAAAAAAAAAAAGAGTGAACTTTTTGGTATGGGGATTATATCTCAGTGAATCTCTTTCTCTTTTTCTTTTTCTTTCTTTTCTTTGGAGTGCTAGAGATCAAATCTAGAACCTTGTGCATGCTACGCTAGTGTCCTGCCATTGACCTACACAAGCCAATTGCCAATGAAAATATGAATAGAAAAAAACAAGAAGTTATTGAAAATTATGTCCTCTGTAAAGACACATACTTAGAAAATTTAGGACTTGGGAGAAGTCTATTAAATGAATCTGTGCCATTCTAGTTATTTAGCTGGGCAATGGTTTTGTGGGTATATTGCTTCATATGTATTCATCACTCAATTTTCAGAAATCAAAAATTGAAAACCAATTTTTTTACTGTTTCTCAAGCCACAAGCAACATAAAATTAAGTCAGAATTTTTAAACACCATAAATGGTAGTCAACCTCAACTAAGCAACCACTACACACGGAGCTCTGTAAAAGCCACTGTGGGAAGTTTAAAAAGCAGCGAAGGGCTTGAGGTAGGGTACAAGGCCCTGGGTTTCATCCCGAGCAACACCACTGAAAAAAAGGCAGCAAATGACCAGTCACGGTCCTCCCAGGAGCCCATATTTTCCAAACCATGAGTAGCTACCAGCTCAGAACGCCACAGCCAGCTTCTGCATAGAATGAGTTTAGTAAAGGTTCTGCCATCCCCAGCACCAGTTATATTGGTTTGTGCAATCCATTTCTCAGAATTAAACAAATATATCTCATCTTGAGCTTCAGGAATATGTCTTGAAAATCTGCTTTATCTCCCTCTTATAAGTCCACTGCTATATGCAAAATTTCAGCACACTTAGTGAATTGTAAAGAACTTGTTTGCAAGGCTTCCCTTTTGACTTGAAGTCACGTATTTGTAAAACTCTGACTTTAGGGCCACGGAGATAGCTCAGCAGTATAGCACCTGCCCGGCAAGTGCAAGGCCCTGGTTTTGATTATGGTACAAAACCAAACCAAACAAAACAAAATTCCCTGACATTAGTGATAGCTTTAGATTTTCACACTTTCTTATCTAGACTCTATTATATCGTATTTATGAATATTTATATAATATCTGGTAGTAACCTTTTGCAAGATACAGTCTTGATAGATATAGATGCTTTCTAAAACCAATCAATGTTTTCCTCAAGATTTATAATAGCTTTAAAGTAATCTAAAACCGTATCAGTGCTGGGTGTGGTGGCACACACCTGTAATTCCAGCACTTGAGAGGCTGAGGTAAGAGGATCATTATGAGTTCAAGGCCAGTCTGGATTATACAGCAAGACCCTGTCTCAAAAAAAAAAAAAAAAAAAAAAAACCCTAAATAAATAAATACATTTGTATCCATGTTTCCTGTTTCATTAAAGAATGGTAAACACAGATAGTTTTAACTTGGACAGTTTCCTCCTCCTGAGGTCAATGTTGTAGATTAGATATCTCCCGGGATATATTTCCCAGAAGTGCAATATTCTAGTAACTATTTCAGGAAATATACCCACTTTAGGATTATATTGATTCTCTCTCTCTCTCTTTTTTTTTAAATGGTGTTAGGGCTCAAAATCAGGGCCTCAAGCATGCTAAGTAAGTGCTCTACCACTAGGCTACCTCCTCAGAACAACTCCATTAATGAATGAATAATGAATTAACGTCAGCTTCTCTTTAGCGATGGGAAAGGATGGTGGTGTTGAATAAGCATATAGAGTTTGTAACCGAAGACCCCTGCATTTGAACCCAACTCTATTGATGACTATTTGGGAGACTTTGGCAAATCCTCCACACATCAGCTGCCATACAGCAACTGTAATATGAAGATCTGAAGGCTCTCCTAACACACCTGGCATGAAGAACTGAGATGACTCACACATTGGATCAGTCACCCCAGAAAGATCCTCAGACGTCGGGCCCTCTGTGTTTTCCTGTCCCCTGAGAGCAAAGCCTTGCTACTAAGTAAATGTCCAGAGAAAAATGCATCATTTTAATTAAACGTTTATACATTTAAAAAATAAATTGGTTTCCTCTCTCTCTAAATTTTCTCCTCTGCATGCTAACTTACAATCTTAGTTAGACTGTTGCACAAACTATCTAATAAGAACCCCATTTTTAAAATTGACACAGGAAGTAGGGAATAATCCATTATTGTTTATTAATTTAATATAATTAAGGGTTTTATTTCTACACCAGTAAGTACTGGTTTCTGTAACAAAGGTAAGCAATAATGACTTGTAGTTTGATTTCATGTTTCTGAAAAGTCAGCAACTTGGAGAAAGACAGGAGAGGTTGCCCTCCTGCCCACCGCTGCAGTGACAGTACTGCTAACGCAAGGGTGCAACGCCATGTGCTGATGTAACAGTTCCAGTCGTTTCTGCATTGGTCCTCAAACTACAGCCCATGGACCAAACCCAGTCCACCACTTGTATGGCCCTTAAACCATGAAGGGTCTTGGCATTTTTAAATGATTGAAAAAAACAATCAAAAGAAGACTATTTGGTGGCCTGTGCAAATTACATGAAATTCAGATATCAGTGTCCATAACTAAAATGTTATTGGAACACAGACAACCATGCTCTTTCATTCCTGTCGTCTGTGCCTGCTTTGTGTCACCGAGTCAGAGCTGAGAAGCAGAGACAGAGACTTTACGACCTGCAAGGCTAAGGCATTTCTAGCCCTTTACAGAAGAGGCTGGCTGACTCTTGCTCTAGGCCACTGTCTTCCATATTTTCTAAAGGGCACTAGCAAAGGCCCACAGGAATGGTGGGGGAGCCTCCAAATCATCCCCTAACTCGAACCTAAGAAATTGTGGCTATTAAGACAGTGTAAGAGAAGACTGGAGGACATTATAGATTTCCTTAAATATTTAAAAATGTCAGGAAGTGGAAGGGGCTTGCTTGTGTCAGTGTGGTAAGGAGAACGATCATGAAAGTCCCAGGAGTCAAATACCAGTTAAACGTTAAGAAAGTATCTTCTACAACTCACAGAGGACAGGGCCAGGGATATAGCTCAGCAGCACAGCACCTGCCTATGAGTACAAGGTCCTGAGTTCGATTCCTGATAGGAAAAAAAAATTCACGAAGGACAATATCGCTGAAGAGGTCATACCTCTAAAGAGCCAGTACCCTGCTGTGGCTGCTATTTAAGCCAAAAAGCAAGATGATCACTGTCCAAGATTACTCTTAAAAAGATTTTTCAATGGGTAGGAAGTTGAATTGGTTCTTTCTGTGCTTTTATCTCAAAAGGAAGAAAATTATCATAATTAGCAAGTGAAAGCATAATGAGCAATTTCTGCTACCTGGAGGAGAGATACATGAAGATACATTTTTATTACCTATCCTGTATTTTTTTCTGTATATTTTATTACCTATTTATGTAAGTAAATACATATCAATTAAAAGGAACACATTAAAAAGGTCTTCCTTTTAAATAAAGAATCAAGCTGGAAATGTAGTTCAGGATAGGGCGCCTGAGTTCAAGGCTGGGGTGGGGAGGGGTGCATCAGCTATAATAAGAATCACTTTAGGGAAAGCAGAGTTATTTTTAGGAGGAGGGCTCCAATTACACAAAATAAGGAAAGGCCATCCACTGGTAAATAAAATGCACTGAAATCTTTGTGTTACTACGGGAAATTGGCATGGCATTGCTTAAAGAGGGAAAGGTCTAAAAATAAAATGCAAAATGGGGTAAGAATGCAATCCCAAAAGAACACTAAACTATGAAACACAGGGAAAGGCACAGTTGTGTGATTCCCTTGCAGCGAACTTCTTCACAAAATAGTTTTACTTTTATGAGCGACTGACTGTACATGGCGCAGCCACCTGTTAAGCTGTTATTTTGGCCGATCTATTTTCAATGGCCATCCTGACACCGACCAAGAGACACACCACCATAGCAACACAAACATCAGAGTGCAGGAGAATAAAACTGAAAGGAGCAATTTTTAGCCCCTGCAGGGCTGGAAATGAACTGATCTGTAAGCATTCCCACTGAGTAGACTCAGATCCTAAGGATACCTCAGGTTTCCCCACAAGTTATTTGGAAAGTAGAGACTCCAGAAGATCAGTCACACTGGGGAGTTCCTCTAAAATAAAGGCTTTCAAAAGTAGGAGGCAATATCATTCCCTGCAAGCACTGTTCCATCACCTTGTGTTCACATAGCCCCCCACAAATAGACAGTGATCACCCACCTTTCTATTCACTCAGTTGGTTATATACCTCATCTGACCAGTCTATGATATATGCAAAAAGGACATTTAGCTTGACATGGTAGCACAAGCCTAAAACTCTTGTACTCCAGGAGGCTGAGGCAGGAGATTACAAATTTGAGCCCAGTTTAGGAAACTTAGTGACTTCCTGAGATCTGGTCTCAAAATAAAAACACCAGCTGGGGCTGGGTGTGGTGACGCATTCCTGTAATCCCAGCACTTGGAGGCTGAGGGAGGAAAATCGTCATGAGTTCAAGGCCAGCCTGGGCTCCATAGTTCAGAGCCAAGCTGAATTACATAGTGAGACCCTGTCTCAAAATAAAATAGATAAGAGAAGAGAAAATAGGCTGGGGATGTAGTTCAGTGTAAAGGCTCTGGGTTCGATCCCCAATACCAGCAAAAGAGGTGGTGGTGATTTGACAACTAAGGAGATCTACAGCGGAGGCCCAGGTATACTGAGTATTACTAAATAAAGTCATGGGAGTCACATGGCAAGGACTCAACTCTTCCATCTCCTCCACATTTCGCCGACCCCAATTTAAAGCCACTTTGGCTCAGGGGTATAAAACTCAAAAGTAAAAGTATAAAGTACGAGTATAGGGGGGAAAAAAGAAAGAAAGCAATAATATCACTTGGCACGGCACGCACTTGTAATCCCAACTACTGTGCTGAGGAAGCAGCAGGATGAAAAGCCGGGAACAGCCTGCGCGATTTACTGAGACTGCACCCGGAAATGAGAGGAGGGCTGCTGGGGGAGCATCCAACACCAACATGGAAAGGTGAGGACGATTCGTGCGTGATCCAAAGAGATCCAACGAAAGCAGGAAGAAAGCTGATCCTTCCGCTCTGGGCGAGCCACACCCACAGGTGTGCTTTGGGGTGACTGGCAGAGTCTGGGGGAGCAGGCCTGAGCTCCAGCCCCACACCACCATCCCCTGGCCCTGGTTACCACTTTCTCTCTCTATATATATTTTTTTACTTTGCTCTTAACTTTTCTCAAAAAGAGAGGCCTTGGAAGGCCCCAAGGGCCATTCCTTTTCCAGGTCTACAGCGGAGACTACAGGCCGGGCTAACCCTGGGCAGCCACTCTGCGGACCGAGAGTAGGCGAAGGCATGACGAAGCTTCTGTGAGGCCAGAGATTTGGCTGCTTTTGATCTCAGAGCCAATACTAAACTCCCCTCTTAAAAAAAGTCAGTTTCTGGCAGACATCACCAACGCTGTGGAAAGAGAAACTCCTCCTTCTCGAGGCTCATGGGCAAAACTCGGAGCACCTCTGAAATAACGGCTGATTTTAAACACACTTGACCCCTTTAGAAGTGTTTTTCTTGAAAAGGCTTAAGGGGATTATGCCATTTGGACAACTAATGGCCTAATTATTATTTTTTTTTTAAATAAAAACAACCACCAAGCTTCTTTTGAGCCAGATCCTAGCAAGAAAACGGGTCTAAGTACATCACTATCCGCAGCACCATAAGTCATCCTGCCTGAAACCATAATTACCCTCGGCTATGTCCAAGTTTCCGTCAAACACAATTCGAAAGAAGTGAACAACTGAATCTTAAATCTAAAGATTTTCCATTGGGCCAGGGTTTGAGTCTCCAGCTTGCACGGTACAACCTGTGCCCCGTGGCTGAATGCAATTCTGGGTACCCAACTCTGCATCTGGGGGGAACAAGCAGTAAGTAATTCATTAGGCAAAAGTACCATCTAATTTTACAGCACTTTAAGCACTGAGAAAGTACTCAGCCACCACGGAGCTTTCGTACCAGCTACCATAGTCTCTGGTGATAATGTGTAGATGATGGAAAGGCCACCTCAGTCATCAGCGTCAGCACCGTTACCACTTGAGACCAGAGAAAACGCAGCAAAAGGTTCCGAAAGGAGAGACAATGTCATCGAGACACTAACGATCGTGAATTTTACACGTTTCAGGAGACACACCCGGCGGCTCAGGCACCAGATTCTCTACTGCTCACCCATCCGGCCACATAGCACGATCCCATTTCAAAGGAACGTAAGCAGATGATAACAGGCCCCTTTTCTCAAAAATCTACCCAATCCAACCTTTTTCTGCTTTGATCACTAATTAGTGGCTTAAGCTGGGCGTGGTGGCGCACGCCTTTAATCCCAGCACTCCGGAGGCTGAGGTAGGCGGAGCGTTGTGAGTTCGAGGCCGGCTTGAGCTACAACGCGAGCACAAGGCCGGCCTGAGCTACATAGTGCGACCCTGCCTCAAAAAAACCAGGGCTGGGAGTTTGGCTCAGTGCCTTAAGCGCCTGCCCAGGCAAGTGCGAGGCTATGAGTTCAATCCCCGGTGCCGCAAAAAAAAAAAAAAAAAAAAAAAAAAAAAAAAAAAAAAAAAAAAAAAAAAAAAAAAAAAAAAAAAAAAAAAAAAACTAATTAGTGGCTTAATAAGGGTGTTATTTTCTGTGATTTATGTACTGTAGATGTGTAATATTTTGAATACAGGAGGAATTAAATAGACATTGTTGTCTTAGGTACACTGGAGAATGTTTCTCAGACCACATTGAAACCCTGAAGGTCAACATTTTTTGTCATATGTATATTTTATATATATAAAACAAACTGTTCCTGGATAGTAGCAGTGTCATTGTACTATAAAATCTAATCAGAAGGAGCACACAGGCACACATCTATAGTCCCAGTTACTCTGGAGGCTGAGGCAGGAGGGTTACCTAAGCCCAGGAGTTCGAGACCAGCCCCAGTTACTCTGGAGGCTGAGGCAGGAGGGTTACCTAAGCCCAGGAGTTCGAGACCAGCTTAGGCAACAGAGCAAGATGCCATCTCACAATAAAACAAACAAACAAACAAAAAAAACCGGCTAATGAAATCTGAGTTGTTGCTTAGCGAGTTGAAAGCTCCACTTATCGATATCATTATGAGAATTGACAAGAATGAAAAGATTGCAAAATTAATTTACTAACATCATCACACTAACAAATTATTTTTTCTGAGTTAAGCATTTATACAATTCTAAAAGAAAGCTAATACTTTAACACTTCAACTGTACTTCCTTATTCAGAAAAACTCTGGTTAATGTCTATTTCCATCTTGTAGAGGAATAAAGCATTATCTTTCATCAAATAGTCTGTCTTCTACTTTAGTAGGACATTCATTGGTTGGTGGCAACCCTGTTAGTCTGCTGCTTTTTTTTTTTTTTTTCTGTCAGTACCGGGGATGGAACTCACAACCTCGTGCCTGCCAGGCAGGCACTGAAACCACTGAGCAAAACTCCCAGTCCTAACCCTATTAGGCTGAAATGCTTCTAGAATGCAGCAGTACTTTCTTTAGGTTTAATAAGATTAAAAAATGCACTTTTTCTCCTAAAGGACAACACAGTAGTCCTCTACTAAAACTGTCAAGCACCTCCATTGCTACAAAGGTGTACACCACTATTTAAGGTAATAATACAGATATGACCCAACTCGTCATTTTCCTCTTTCAAAACAAGGCAGAATTCGAGGGGGAAAAAAATTCTAGTTGGATTCTATTACTTTAGTTTTTTAGTTTGTTTCAAGAAATGATATATGAGTTTGATGATGAATTAATGTAACCAAGGCTTTCAAAAAAATGACTGGCCACCTCCCTTCTGCGGTAGTCAAACTCACAGCGAGGGAAAGGAGAACACGGCTGCCAGGGAGAGGAAATGGAGAGCTAGTGGTTACTGTGGGCAGAATTACAGTTTTGCAAGATAAAAAGTGCTCCAAAGATGGACAGTTGCTATGGTTAGGATAAGTGTCCCCAAAAGCCACGTTCTTTAGGGTTAGGGTTACCTGGTCACCAGCCTAAGACTACAGCCCTTTGGAGAGTCCTTCAGGGGACGGCATCCAAGGAGAAGACTGGGGAAAGGGGTGCCCTGGAGGAACCAAGGAGCCCCTCCCCCCACCTCTGCTTCCCCAGCCACTTGCTCCCTCAGCTTTGTTTTGCCTCCCTAAGGAAATGGGTCCGTTGACCATGGACTAAACCTCCAAACTATGAGCCAAAATAAGCCTTTTCTTTTTTTTTTAAATTGGTTGTCTTAGGTATTTCGTTACAAGGACACAAAGTTGACTGACATAATGGTGATGACAGTTGCCCAATAATATGAAATTGCTTAATGCCACTAAAATGTACACTTATCAATACTGTGAAAAACAATCGAACTGGCTATGGTGGTGCATGCTTGTAATCCCAGCATTTAAGAGTCTGAGGCAGGAGGATCGAGAGTTTGAGATCAGCCTGGACTACAGAACAGGATCTTGTCTCAAAAGGAAAAAAAATGCTTCTTTAGGATTTCAGGAGAGATTCAGAGATGTTTTGCTCTTTATCAGCACTATGGAAACAAATATGTTATAACCTGAAATGAACTACTTGAAGCAGACCATATTTTACTGGAACTATATAATCTGGTCACATTTTTATTACTCTCTATGTTTAAAAAGTATTATCAGATACACACAACTCAAAACCTGCCATCTCAAGAATGTTGCTAATAACCTTGATGATGATAAATGTCTTTTGAGAATAATTTTGAAAAACTCTTCTAGAGCTCTATTTTCAAAATATTTGTTTTAATTTAAAAAAATATATATATATATAGTGCTGGAGATTGAACCCAGGGCCTTCACACTAAGCTACATCCCAAGCTACTTTTTATTTCCTGAGTCTTGCTAAATCACTATGTTGCCCCACCTGACCTTGAACTTGTGATCCTCCTGCCTCAACCTCCCACAGTGCTGGAATTACTGGCATGTGCCAGCACAACCAACTTTGATTCATTTTTTTATTTTTTGAGAAAGGGTCTCACTATGTAGCTCAGGCTGGCCTTGGACTCCTGGTCTCAAATGCATGGCAATCCTCCTGTCTCATCCTCCTAAGTGCTGAAACTACATGCACGGGCCACCACACCCAGCCCTGATCATTTTTCTACTACATTCCAATTTGCTTACCTCCACATGAAGTTTTAAGTTTTCAGCTAAATGCATTAAAGACAGTGCCACTCATCTGTTCCTGTCATCATTATTTTCAGACACAAATTTCAAGTAACTTCTAGGTGCTCACGAGCTAACATCTCCGCTGTCGATGCATGTGAAAGCCAAAGGTTCTAACTGCCTTGAAAAGGAATAATTTCCAAGAGTGTAGTGGTTATCTTTTTAGAGTATGAACTACGAAAGTTACTTGCTTCAGAGGAATGGAGTTCACTTACTAAAGTCACTTGACTTGAAATTTAGTAAAACTGATCTCTTAATGTGAAATAAAACTTAGAGATCACTGTCTTCTCCAAATATAAGAACTCCTTAGTAGCCGGGCATGGTGGCGCACACCTGTAATCCCAGCACTTGGGAGGCTGAGGCAGGAGAAGCGTTGTGAGTTCGAAGCTGGCTTGGGCTACAACGCGAGTATAAGGCCGGCCTGAGCTACATAGTGCGACCCTGGCTCAAAAAACTAGGGCCAGAAGTTTGGCTCAGTGGCTTAAGCACCTGTCTGGCAAGCATGAGGTTGCGAATTCGATTCCCTGGTGCCACAAAAACAACAACAACAACAACAACAAAAAACTCCCTAGTATGCATTACTTCCTTTGGTAATCCTGAGCAAGTTATTTAATCTCAAAGAAACTGGACTGTGTGTGTGTGCTACTGATGATGGAATCCAGGAGTATGCTAGCGCTGAGCTACAGCTCCAGCCCTTTTTATTTTTTATTTTAAAACAAGACTTCACTAAGTTATCCAGACCGGCCTCAAACTTGTAGTCCTCTTGCCTCAGTTTCTCAAGTAGCTGAAATTACAGCCATGGGCCACCATGCCTGGCTTGAAATTTTTTACTGAAAGAGAACTAAATAACTTCAAAAATATCTTCTGTCTTTATGACTCAGACTCTCAGAAAGGCAGAACTGGGAAGAGCCTAAGACTGGAGTTCTGGAGTCTGAAAATCTCAGGTGTGAATCTAGGTCTGCTCTTGACCGGCCACAATCTGCATCTCTAAAATGGGTATCTAACTCATAGGACTGTTTGAGGCCTGAAGGAAATAAATCATTCAGCAAACAGTTTCTCCCTTCCCCTCTTTTCTCTTTTACATGTGAAAAGTGACCAACAACCCCTGTGTGTATGAGAGTGAGATACCTTTTAAACTGAATGTTTAAAAGTCAAATGTTGCGACTTAGGAGACTGAGGCAGGAGGATCATGAGTTTGCAGGCAGCCTAAGCAACCTAGCAAGCCCCCATCATAAAATTAGTAATAATAATAATAATACCCATAGTTTGCAAACAGAAAGTTTCATAGGATGTACTGTCGAGACAGGGAGAGTTGACTACTTCATTATAAACATCAAGGCGAGTCAGGAGTGGCCGTGCATGCCTTTAATCCCAGCACTTGGGAGGCTGAGGTAGGAGGATCATTGTGAGTTCAAAATCAGCCTAGATTACAAAGTGAGTTCAAAGCCTGCCTGAACTGCATAGTGAGACCCTGTCTCAAAAAATAGGGCCAGGGATTTAGCTCAGTGGTGTAAGCGCCAGCCTGGTAGGCACAAGGTCATGAGTTTGATCCCTGGTACCAAATAAATAAATAAATAAAACATTAAGGCAAAACTATTGCAAGGTCACACTGAATGTAGACTGGATAGCTGCTGGGTTCCTCACTGTTGTGTTACGAAGCCAGTGCAAGTAAGTTTCACAGTTTCTGTAAGATTCAAGGAAGACAGAGATGGCTCCAACAAGCAACTGAGGTGGAAGTCTCAGCTCTCTTGGCACTGCCGGTCCCACGGTGGACCTGTCAGGACGCTTGGGTCTGACACTCATTAATAGGTGATATCACTGTCTCCAGACACTGTCCATACAAGTC